>JBAIAA010000494.1:0-122091 GCA_037893245.1 Crossaster papposus | reverse complement strand
GACGCCATAGGCTTCAAATACGTGCCATTTTTAGGACTGTTTCCTAAGCCCAAGCTTAGGCGTCATTCCTGCTCCATCACCATTGCCAAACTGCATGAACGAAGTCAAAGACAAAGACGAAGCTGTGGTTTGGAAAACGGCGCATAGTCCGTATTTCGTGGTCGAATGAGGGCGCTGCAACGACACCATTTTCTATAGGTACCGTAACCCAGGCAGCAGAATCACGTTTACTGAAGTGTTTGGAGTAACTTAACTTCAATCTTAAATATAAAATCTGAAATTAATGTAATTATTGAGCTGTAGAAATATGTAAACTGACGTGGATTACATTCGATTCATTGTTAAAGGGATCGTATACGTTTGGTAATTGGAACCCACTGTTTGTTTCAATCCTATGTAGTTATAGATATATACCATAAAACTAACCTGTGAATATCTCATTCTAAAAGGTGGTAGCGATTTTGAGATATTGCCGAACATCTGGAGCGGTTATGTCTACGCAGGAATAATAATCTGCATTGGAATACACGCTCTGAAAAACGTCACTGCAGTAACGCTTCTCAGATTCAATTTTTTTGGGATAAAAAGTGATATCTTTTTCCATAACCGCAGTACTTCGAAGTGAAAAGTTTCAAAAAATGCATTATACTATCCAAAGCTGCTGTACTTCTTACCAAGTATGTTTGTATTGCCATTAATTTTTTGATTAATTACCACACGTATACGATACCTTTAAGTATAGCCCCCAAATGCTGTAAATACAGCGCCCTCTTTGTTCAAGAATACAACCTATTAGCCAACAGGGGAAGTACTTCTCCATGGTATTGCTGCTCACACCAGATAACTAGACAAGATTTCAATGGGAGCAGAAATATTGTTATGTTCTGGTTATAGGTTTGAACTCAAAACGACATTTTAACCAGCTCGCGCCGGGATTATTTTTAACAAAACTCGATCCGAGGCGGGTTCAAGCCGATGGTACCGGGAAGCACACCCATGCATATCCGGCCTTGCTTGCTGCTCACAGACATTTCCGTTCTTGCTCGTGACGTGTTAATGCGTCATCCGTTTTGAATCTGGGGGAAAACCTTACGTGTATAAATACGTCCTCTGGCGCGAACTGGTTAAACCCGCCAGTTTAGCGATTCAGAGCGCTTTTAGTTCGGACTTTCGTCGACATGATGGTGTCCGAGCACAAATTTCGTGATGTAACTTTGTCGGCGCAACCATTATCCCAAAGGGAGGTGCACGCGTGGGCACGGAATGACAACACAGTCCTTCCTGTATAACACACATCCCCCAAAATAGGATCGTCTTTAATGATTACAGTGTATGATCGAAGGACCGTCATCAGAATTTTTTAATTTTTTTTTTCATCAATCGGAAAGGTTTTTGTCTGTTACCGTTCATAGTTTTCACAACGTAGTGAATAAAATATAATTCTGTTTCCTTGACGTCAAGAAAAGCTTTCAAGTAATCTCTGCCTAAATTCGCGTTTGAATACGTTACAAAGAAAATAGTTTCCTGTGGTTTATTGGTGTATTAATAAACAACAGTACAAAATAACATTGTATTATTGTAAACCTGAAGTTAGTAGGTTTTTTTTTTTTATATATTTTTTTTTTAATAATTAACAAACTGAAATAGTGTATTTTTACTTTAACCTTCTAATAATTTTCGAAAGGGAAAACATTTAATTGCAAATACCCCCCCCCCCCCCCAAGAGTACGTAACCTTTCAAGGGTTGGTATTTATCGCCTCACCATGAGTTACGATAAGAAAGGTTACACATAAACACCCGGGCTTGGGAATTTTATATAATCGCAAATTTGCTGCATACATTTTAAATAATTACATCCGTAACTATGCTGCGGAGTGCTGCGGCCTGGGCCCAATTTCATAGAGCTGCTAAGCAAAAACAAATTGCTTAGCACAAAAAGTCTTGCTCATTAAAAACAGGTTACTAGCCAAAATTATACATGTTTTTCATGCTAAGCAAGAAAACAGCTGATTATCAATCCAGAACAATAAAGATCAGGTAATAATTTGGTCTGTAACCTTGTTTTTTGCCAAGGACAAATTGTCATGCTAAGCAAATTGTTGTGCTTAGCAGCTATATGAAATTGGCCCAGGTGGTCTGGAGCATTGAATTCGCCGTCTGTGGGTATTAAAATGCAGGTTGTGGGTTCGAGTCCGGCCTAGGACTGTGGTGCGTGTGCCCTTGGGCAAGGCACTTTGTCACTCATTGCTTCTCTCCACCCAGGAGCAAATGGGTATATCTGTAAAGGCGCCTATGGCAACCGGCCAAATCGATACGAAGCACAGCCTGAGATCGAAAGTGTTTGATTTTTCCAGGGAGGGAGGAAAACCGGAGGACCCGGAGAAAAAACCCTCGTGGCACAGGAGAGAACCAACGCACAACTCTACTCACATATTGGTTTGGGCCGGGAATCGAACCCGGGCCACATTGGTGAGAGGCGAGCGCTTTATACTACACACAAGCCACCCATATGCCACACTTCAAACTGATTAGATTTATGGTACTGAAATCAGCTCGACAGCTTCCACAAATTTAACGTGAATCACGAGACGACCTGATACATACGTGGCGATGATTGAATAGTCAACGCTAGAAAAAAAACTGTGGCCATATTCCTCCACTTGTACATAAACAAGCCGTGTCCGAATAACTTTGCTGTGGCTTGAAATTACGCACAAGTCTATGGTAGCGCTGTATCAACTTTACCTAAACTCGTGCGTAATATCAAGGCGCAGCCAAGTAAATTTGGACACGGCCTAATTTTCCGTTTGGAAAGAAAAGAGTTATTGCAACTTAATTGCGAGGTCAAAGTTCACGTCGCATCAAAGCGGATACCAGTCAAGTGTTAATCTTTTAACACCGGAGATTCGGCATGGTAAACGAGGTACATTTTTATAGTTGATTGTTTTTGTAATTCTGGCCCAGGGGTTAAAACTGCTTGACGGTGCAAAGTTTGTTGCTTTCTTTGTGAGCGAAGCGCTTGTACAGCCAGATTGTTTATGCTTGTGTTACTTGGATTGCACAACATGTAAGTCACCTTGTTGACTTGTTCGCAGGCTATTTACTTTATACGCTCACCTTTAATGCACATAATCACTGCGGCACACGGAAATTGAATCGGCCTTGTTTATCACCACCCCGGTTGATTGTTATTCCAATCTTTGTCTCGCTTCCAGCCGCCCCAAGTCTCTGGCGAAGATAGAGATCATTGAGTCTGGCACGGCGATGAAGTAGAAACATAATTATTAATATTATATACTAGCTCTCCCACGTCACGGTCTACAAATATTGTGGGGTTGAAATTGAACCACGCGTGGCACGGATGTTTTGGGTTTGTTGTATCTCCAAAATTTCACCGTTCGTGGAAATTGGGTGTTTGCTTTGTGAGATGACGTGTTGACGCCGACCTAGCAAATTGTAAGCTTTGGTCCAAATGGGGCGCCCGATTTTCCCCGGTCGCTATGTTCCCCGGTCCCTATGTTCCCCAGTCCCTATGTTCCCCGGTCCCTATGGCCCCTTGTTTCTATGGTCCCCTGTTTCTATGTTCCCCGGTCCCTATGGTCCTCTGTTTCTATGTTCCCTGGTTCCCTATATGCCCCCCCCCCCCATCTTATTCCTATGTTCTCCGGTCCCTTTGTTACCTAGTCCACAATGTTCCCGGTCTCTATATATGTTCCTCAGTCCCTATGTTCCCCGGTCCATATTGTCCCTATTGTCCCCTGTTCCTGTGTTCCCCGGTCCCTATGGTCCTCTGTTCCTATGTTCCCCGGTCCCTATGTTTCCCGATACCTATTTTCCCTGATCTTTCCTTTAAGGTTTCGGTTAGGTTTGGAACCGGCGATCAAAGAGACGGGGAAACACAGGTACGCAACAGTCCCTATATGTTCCCCGGTCCCAAACCCTAAGGATTGGGAGACATAGGGATCAGGGAACATAGGGATCGGGGAACATATGGATCGGGAAACACAGGGATCGGGGAACATAGGGACCGGGGAATATATGGATCGGGGAACATAGGGATCGGGGAACATAGGGACCGGGGAACATAGGGACCGGGGAACATAGGGATCGGGGAACATAGGGACCGGGGAACATAGGGATCGGGGAACATAGGGATCGGGAAACATAGGGACCGGGGAACATAGGGATCGGGGAACATATGCATCGGGAAACACAGGGATCGGGGAACATAGGGATCGGGGAACATAGGGATCGGGAAACATAGGGACCGGGGAACATAGGGATCGGGGAACATATGGATCGGGAAACACAGGGATCGGGGAACATAGGGACCGGGGAACATAGGGATCGGGGAACATATGGATCGGGGAACATAGGGATCGGGGAACATAGGGATCGGGGAACATAGGGACCGGGGAACACAGGGATCGGGGAACATAGGGATAGGGAAACACAGGGATCGGGGAACATAGGGGTCGGGGAACATAGGGTCCGGGGAATATAGGGATCGGGGAATATAGGGATCGGGGAATATAGGGATCGGGGAACATAGGAACCGGGAAACCGGGATCGGGAAACATAGATATCGGGAAACATAGGGACTGGAGAACATCGGTACGCGGTACGCACCTGGTACAAATTGGTTATCGGGCTCCGTGAAAGCTTGAAGTATATTTCTGCGACCAAATCGGAATTTCAGATTCATGAGAGAAATGGTAATTTTGCGTTTTTTTACAAGTTTGCGCACGATAATTTCTCGCGATCGCCTATAACTGTTCAGGACCAGCGAAGTCTGGATACACCATTAGTAATAAGCCGTTTGCGCGTGACCCCGGGTTCTATTTGAACAACATCTGGTACAAAACTTGCTCACGCAACTAGGCATTGTTGAACTTTAATATCATATCACATGATTCGGGGCAAGCTCTTGCATAGTTACGTAACAGATGTTCAGCACCAATACATTGTTCACAATGGGTGAGAATGGCACAAAAAGACCAGACCATTCCGAAGCTGGGGGTTGCTAGCGTAAGGCTTGCCCCGATTCACGTGATGTAGCAACAGTGTCTTTGGTCTGGAGAATTCAAAAATCAAAAAAGGTGCATTCTACGTATGTTGTTCACATGATTGTAAAAGTAAGATCGTATCTCAATTATCATTATAATAATAGTCTAAGCACATCGAATGTGCTCGGAGCAACATTACATATTCAGCCCACGAGTTGGTTTTATCGTCAGAATCTTGCAGCCTTAAAGGAGTAGAGGGGGGGGGGGGGGGGGGGACGGGGGCGGAATACCCTATCGATATCTCAGTGTTGTTTGTCTATTATCGCGCAAACCTCGCCAAGGCTGTCTTCACCTCAGCTGCTAAATAATTCCATTTTCAGAAACATTCTGAGAATTGGGCTCTTTATTACCTGCTTATAATTATAAACGAGTGGGATGCGAGCGGATTTTAGTTTGAACCCAAAGGAGTAAACTGTTTTGGCAAACATGGGATCGGAAATTGTGATGGAACCTCTTCTGTCAGCTTCAGCGCGACGTGAGTTGAAAGGGAATCGAGAACTGAACTGGATAAATCTGACCTACGAATACAAACACGAACAAGGGTTCCTAATTTGGAGGCTGCGTTAACACTTGGGTGTTGGAGAGGAGCATTTTTGATATCTTTAGCCAACCCCCCCCCCTCCCTCCCCTTCTATCCCTTCCTGTCATTGGTCGAATCTATGCGACCCCATGAACAAACCTTTTAGGTTAAAGAAAAGGTGCAAATGTTACAAGAAACATGTCAAAAGTAAATACTGTTTTGTAATACCTTGTTAATTTGCACACATACGTATGTGTCAAGTCTACGTAAATGTAAATTTGAACTTTTTTACTGACATTGAAGGTAGGATACACCATTTGGAATTGCTTGAATTGTCATGAATGGGTGGATTTAAGGGGTTGTATTTTAGAGTAAATATCGTTTAACTGACCTGTTCGAAGTTTTACAATCATGGATGCTGAGAAAAGCAAGAAATACGGGGTTCGTTTTCAACCGGCTTCAGGCAGTGGTTCTTATGTTGTTCTTGTTTTTTTCGCGATCGTCGTCCGGCGATTGTGATTTATTTAAAGCTTTAATTTTTCAGAACAATTACAAGATATCTAGCGCAATTATTTTGCTGGATGCCTACAATAATTATTTACTTTCAAATAAGTAAGCTATTTCTTTATGATTTGATAGTAAAATATTTCGATATCTGCAAATAAAGCATTCTAACTTTAACAGCCGGCCTAATATAATTAGTACTTTAGAATTCAGTCAGACCCCCCCCCCCCCCCCCAAAAAAAAAATAAATAAAAAAAAATAAAAAAAAAACTAATCTAAAAAAAAAAAAAAAAATTGTCTCACGTCGGGCACTACCCGCATGAATTTACTATGTTATCAAATATTTTTAAGTCGTCCAGTAAGTGCCCTGAACATGAATGTGTTATCCGACGGTCGCTCAAAACGATCACTTCAGCACAGAAGATATTTCGAAACCTACTGAACATTTCAACGGCTGTTTTAAAACGTAAGCGTCTGCGATTTTTATATGCGAGTTTGCATTTTCTAAATGATTCATTTGAAAACGAGAATGCAATCTAAAACATTGAGTCTGACGCTTCGTCTATGGACACAGAGAATTGGTAATTATCTCTCACTGGAGGGTGTCGCGGGGGCGCGTCCGAGACGCGTTCGTTTACATGAAACCTACACCGTCGGTCAATCTTCTGACGTAATACGCCCGAAGCCCGTCAACTGCGCGCCAGGTATCTGTCGTGACATTGTGCATGCGATAGTTTGAAACGTGAATACCAACATTGACATAATCTTCAATGGTTTTCCATGAGCCAGAACCATGCACCAACTCTTTTAAATCGACCTTCCCATAACAACCCTACCTAGCCTGTCCCGTCAATTTACTCAGTGTTCAGTTAAAGGGGTACTTTCGACTGCACTGCGCTCTCTTTAGCACAAAACTCGGTGATGGAATGGCTGTAAAATTCGGACATAAATTTGCTGCTGAACTTTCAGGACGTCCAAACCATGCATCAACTCCTTTAAATTGATCTTCCCATAACAACCCTAGCCTGTCTCGTCAATTTACTCAGTGTTCAGTTTAAGGGATACTTCCGACTGCACTGGGCTCTCTTAGGTTAGCACAAAACTCGGTGATGGAATGGCTGTGAAGTTCAGACATAAATTTGCTGCTGAACTTTCGAGACGTCCGAACCATGCATCAACTCCTTCAAATTGACCTACCCATAACAACCCTACCTAGCCTGTCCCGTCAATTTACTCAGTGTTCAGTTAAAGGGATACTTTCGACTGCACTGCGCTCTTTTTTAGCACAAAACTCGGTAATGGAATGGCTGTAAAGTTCGGACATAAATTTGCTGCTGAACTTTCGGGACGTCCAAACCATGCATCAACTCCTTTAAATTGACCTTCCCATAATAACCCTAGCCTGTCCCGTCAATTTACTCAGTGTTCAGTTAAAGGGGTACTTTCGACTGCATGTTAATTATTGTTTTATACCAACAAAATTGGAAGAATTACAGGATATCTTGTGCAATAATTTAGCTGGATGCCCAACATCGTTATTTACTTCTAAATGAGTCAGATTTTTCTTAATAATTCGGTAGTAAAATATTTCGATACCTGCAAAAATGTGTATTCTACCTTTAATTATGGCGCACATGCATCTCTGCATGTTGCTCATGCACGGAACATAAACTTTCATAGCGATCATTATGGTTTTGCGATAAACGACATTAATTGAGGCGTATCCGTGGGAGGAGGACCCGGTCGGCACGGCGTGGTAATAAATAATAACTAACGGAGTAGAACGCGCTACGGCGCCGCGCTGACACATTCGGGTGTTGGTAAAACAATATTAACTGGCCATTCACTTCTTCCAAATGAGCGATTCCAATAAAAATCTACACATTAAGCATTAAAGGGATCGTATGCGTTTGGTAATTACTCCAAAAATTAACGGCAATACAAACTTACTTGGTAAGAAGTACAGCAGCTTTGGATAGTATAATGCATTTTTAGAAACTGTTCACTTCGAAGTACTGCGGTTATGGAAAAAGATATCACTTTTTATCCCCCAAAATTTAAATCTGAGAAGCGTTACTGCAGTGACGTTTCTCAGATTGTGTATTCCAATGCAGATTATTCTTCCTGCGTGGACATAACCGCTCCAGATTTTTCGGCAATATCTCAAAATCGCTACCACCTTTTTAAATTAAATTTGTACAGGTTAGTTTTATGGTGTATATCTATAACTATATATAGGATTGAAACAAACAATGGGTTCCAATTGCCAAACGTATACGATCCCTTTAACTGGACATTCACTTCTTCCAAATGAGCGATTCCAATAAAAAAATACATTATTAAACATTTAACTGCAAATGTGTCAGGTGGTAATTTACTTAACTGTCAGTCGTGCACCCGTTAAAGCCCTGGTTCGTCGAAATCCGACATCAACAACAATTGATCGAATTTACAGTGAGCGATGCTGTTGTGCGTTTCGCTTTGGCGAGAACGACATTGATAAATATGGCACACACGATTGGAGAAGTCGACGTTAAAGGTATAGGATACACATTATTGCTTGAATTGTCAGGAATGGGTGGATGTAAAGGTAGGATATACACCATTGGTAATTGCTTGAATTATCATGAATGGGTGGATGTAAAGGTAGGATACACCATTGATAATTGCAAAACACCATGTGCTTTTCATGCTAAGCAAAAACCAGCTGAATATTGGTCACAAACAGTAAACATATCACCTGAAAATTTGTTTTGTAATTCTGTTTTCTCCCAAAGAAAGAATTGTCATGCTAAGCAAATTTGCAACTAATTTTGGTGAAGCAATTTTCTTGGTTGGCCTTTTAATTATGTTAATTTGTTCTTATACTGTACTTGTTATTCATTGGTCGATTCCCCCTCCCCCTGCCCCCAGTACTTGTACATTTTTTAACCTTAACCTTTTCTAGCTTATATAAATATATATATATATAATTATTTTTATTTGTTTAAATTTGTTATTTATATATCCTTGTTAGTTTGTCTCGACATGGAGCTTTTACCATGACTCATTCTAACATAATTCTCCTTGTCTTTCTTTGTTATTTATCTTGTCCACCCATCTGCATTTGTAATTGCTTTATTTTGCCTATAATTCGTCCGTATCTGTGTTTGTGATTCTGTGTAGTGAAGGGTTGTAGTGACACGCTCTTTTTAGCGACAGTGTTCCATTCACTTTTAATTTCCCTCTTGGCCGCGCTGCCCTTCACAGTTCTTGTCCTGTCATGTTATTCCTGTACTTTTAATTGTATATTAACTCTTGCTTTGTAGTCTTATCTGTATGCTCGTAAAATGCCTGAATAAAGAAATGATAATAGTGATAACCAGTAGACGGCTGTTTGATGAAGACTACGGTGCCCAGTGTGTGCCCGACGTCAAAACAAACTGACAATCCGTGCGTGCTAAGGCCACAAAAAAAAAAATGTTTAGCGTCATGCCTTTTTTTTTAAAGGAGGCCTTTTTTTTTTTTTTTTTTTTTTTAAATGGCCGCCCGACACATCTTAATTCGAGTCAGGCAGTAAACATGTCACACCCTGTCTTCCAATTTAAGTATGCACCGTACATGACTACACGTCACACCCTAGCCTTCCTATTATTATAACAAATATATTTCCAGAGCATGTACACAGTGATGCTAAAGTCTAAAATACGATCTTAAAATTGTATTATCTTTAAAAAAAAAAAAAAAAAAAATATGGAAAATGGTCAAAATTTTTGTATCATTTTTTTCAAAAAAAAAAAAAAAAAAGGAGGCGGCCCCCAAAAAGGAAGCGGGCGGTGACGCTAAACATTTTTTTTTTTATTTGGCCTAAAGACTTGCATAAACACGCAACACTGTCCTTGACGCGGCTGAAGCGATGTCCTTTGTGATAAAAATACACTGCTGTTTTTAATAATTGCGGGACATTTTACAGGGTCGGCGTGTCGCGTCTGATTCATCCAGCGAGGCAGGGGGTTGTTCAAGATTGATCTATGTGACGGGAAAAGTTAAAGCCGTTATGGCTGACATTGTCAACTATAAAGAGACGCGATTAAAACAAAGCATTCCTTAAAATAATCCGATTTGCCAAATTAAGTATGATCGTTGCTTCTGAAACCCCAAGAAACCTTACAATTCACTATTGCAAAAAAAGCAGACTAAATTCTTCATTGGAAAATGTATAATTCTTCCAAATAGGCACTTGGGGAGACAAATTAGCGTAAGTTTTAAGGTAATAAGGAGACACTTAGGGAGACACTTAGGGAGACATTTCAGTGTCTCCCTAAGTGTCTAGCTACCCTAAAAAAAACCGATATTTGCGAGTTATTGTTGTCCTAGAACGACAGGTTTTGGTCTAAATAGCATAAATCTCGAAGATCTTAGAGAAAAGGGTTCTAGGGTAAACAAGTTAGGACTGTTTTAAGTTTGTGTACATCTCTATGGGATTGTCTCCCCAAGTGCCTATTTGGAGGTATGGTAATCACCTTTTTTTATGATTGCGACCTTATCAATAATAGATACAATTAAAAACAATCAAATGAATTTTCTTTCAAAATTTGTTTTAATGAAACTATTTGCATTAGTGGTAATGTTCTGTTATAATCCAAGTTTATTAATGAATTAATTTCAATTTCATTTTAAAGTGATACAGTCTAAAGCTTGATTCAAAGCAGATTATGTTTGTCGTGTAATTATCTGGAGATGCTATGAACGCGCAGTGTATTAGGATTAGCTCAGTGTAAATACATGTAACAGGCTTTAAAGGTAGTATACACCATTGGTAATTGCTTGAATTATCATGAATGGGTGGATGTAAAGGTAGGATATACCATTGGTAATTGCTTGAATTATCAGGAATGGGTGGATGTAAAGGTAGGATACACCATTGGTAATTGCTTGAATTATCAGGAATGGGTGGATGTAAAGGTAGGATATACCATTGGTAATTGCTTGAATTATCAGGAATGGGTGGATGTAAAGGTAGGATACACCATTGGTAATTGCTTGAATTATCAGGAATGGGTGGATGTAAAGGTAGGATACACCATTGGTAATTGCTTGAATTATCATGAATGGGTGGATGTAAAGGTAGGATACACCATTGGTAATTGCTTGAGTCATCATGAATGGGTGGATGTAAAGGTAGGATACACCATTGGTAATTGCTTGAATTATCATGAATGGGTGGATGTAAAGGTAGGATACACCATTGGTAATTGCTTGAATTATCATGAATGGGTGGATGTAAAGGTAGGATACACCATTGGTAATTGCTTGAATTATCAGGAATGGGTGGATGTAAAGGTAGGATACACCATTGGTAATTGCTTGAGTCATCAGGAATGGGTGGATGTAAAGGTAGGATACACCATTGGTAATTGCTTGAATTATCATGAATGGGTGGATGTAAAGGTAGGATACACCATTGGTAATTGCTTGAATTATCATGAATGGGTGGATGTAAAGGTAGGATACACCATTGGTAATTGCTTGAATTATCAGGAATGGGTGGATGTAAAGGTAGGATACACCATTGGTAATTGCTTGAATTATCATGAATGGGTGGATGTAAAGGTATGATACACCATTGGTAATTGCTTGAATTATCATGAATGGGTGGATTTGGAGGTTGTATTTTATAGTAAATATCGTTTAACTGACCTGTCCGAAGTTTTACAATCATGGATGCCGAGAGAAGCATGAAAAACAGCATTCGTTTTCAACCGACGTCGGGCAGTTATTCTTATGTTATTTGTGTTTTTTCGCGATCGCCGTCCGGCGATCGCGAATTTGTCTTTATAAAAATCAATATAATATAATTACATGATATCTAGCGCAATCATTTTGCTGGATGCCTAGAATCAGTATTTACTTTCATATGAGTAAAATATTTCTTAAAAATTCGGTAGTAACATTTTTCGATATCTGCAAAATTAATGGTGTATCCTACCTTTAAAACAAATCAACGCTCGGATATCATTGATATGAACTGTGTTTATGAAAACAAGCTTTTATGTGCAGCTGTGGTTTAGTATAGGCATGTATCGCTGTGTTTAAGGCAATATTTTATGTAGGCACTATCGCACATTGTTGACCAGCATAATGCGAGCGACAGTGACGTTGCGTCCCTTTGTCGTATCAACGTATCATATCCGTTTCTGCAACTCGAGACACCGCCGCATCGTCGCACGGCGCAAGGAAATCTACCGCCCTCCGTTTCCCGCGCAAATTGTTGATAATGAAATTCAATCAAGCGGACTACCCCGGGAGATGAGAAACGAACAGTGCAGCTTTTTTAAGCCACGTCTGTCTACAAAAAAACGCTAACCACTCGCAGCGGATAATTTGATATTTTTTCTTCGCGGCTCGCTCGGCGACAAAGGGTAACATTTTTTTCCGCGAGTGAAAAAAAAGCAGGTAAATTATACGGCACAACGTGAAACGGGCCGAAGAGCGCTTGATAATGTGGGACATATTATTGCCATGAAAAGCTGACTAAGGACTGCCGATTGTCGCGGTGTTTTAAAGGTATATACACCATTTTTTTGATTTTGCTGTAATTTTCGATAAAAGATTTGAGGTGATTCATTTGTTATAGTAAATATTGTAAGGCTGACCTGATTAAAGTTTTGTGGTCATAGAAGCTGGACAAAATAAGAAAAAAAGTTGTGTTTTTGCAGCCTGGTTCCCTGACTTGCTTCAGACGAATTCAATACATTAGATGCAGTGTTTGAAAATAGTCGGGTATTTACAACGATTGTCGGCTGGCAATCGTTTGAAATTGGTACAGAATTCCACATCAGTTTCTTGAAAATCACATCACATCCTGTGCCGTGACGACTGTTAAAAACGAACGCCGTTTTTCTTGCTTTTTTCTGAGCATCCATGATTGTAAAACTTCGGACAGTTCAGTTAAACGATATTTACTATAAAATACAACCCCCTAAATCTACCCATTCATGATAATTCAAGCAATTACCAATGGTGTATCCTACTTTTAAATTAACTAGTTATTTTTCACAGCGATTTTTTTTTCACGAAATGGATAAAGCATGGATAGAGTAAGTTTGTTTTCCCTTTTTTTTCGAACGTAGCAGGACATCGCTAGATAGTTCGCAAATAAAACCAACAGCCCCCAGTAATTACAATTTGTCTTACTTGGATACCGTCAATGGGGACTTAACGCAGCACCGGTCCTGCGTCACCACGCACGATTAATTCGACAACTGCGTGTTTCGTCTATTGTATGCTGTGTTATACCTCCCAGCAAATCGAGCGACACAAAGTGTAAACTCTCGAAGAAATTAGTCCCAACACGTCTCGGACCCGGACAAACAAACTAGCTAAAGCCGTGTTTCCCAATAGACTTTCACCTCCGCGGCCTCGCGGTAAACTTACCTTTGTGTAAATCTACCGTGCGTTCCCACTTGGACTTAGTTTTACACCGCGACGTAATGTTTCATTCCCCGTGCAAGACTGGCAACATGTCACACAATGGGGGCGCTGTTCACAGTCACATTTGACTTCGAGACAAAGCAGTTTACACGTGGTCGCGGAACTTCTACAGGGCAAAGCTGTTTCTATTAGCTTTTTTTTTTAAAGGTATGACTGACACAATAGGAGGGCGCTGTTTGATTTGGGTACAGTCGTTTGTATCCACAGACATAAATAACCTATAGACGGACAGCAGGGGGCGCCAGAGTGAAATTTCATGAAAGCCACAAATCGTGGGCAAATTGTTTATTTTCTGTAAGAACTCATTATTTTTGACAATTTTTTTTTTTTTTTAGAACTATGCAGCATTTATATAGTTAACAGCTCAAAGTATTGGTAGTCGACATTAGCTGCGTTTTCAACCGAAATTACCGATTTGTGTCCGTCCTCCCGAAGTTTGTCCATAGAGTCGTGCACATTTGTCAATCACTTCCGCCCACGATTTCATACTTAGTCAGGCGCCGTCGAAATTACGGTACCTGGAGGTTAATTTCCATAGGCGCTGTCGGTCTATAGGTTATTTATGTCTGTGTTTGTATCTACCCAAACCAAACAGCGCCCTCATATTGTGTCAGCCGTACCTCAAAACGGCTAATTTGACCTTTTCAGCGTTCCTGATACCTTACTGCGGCTGAGCGAAAACTTTCCGCCACCACTTTCTGCGTGGTAGTTTTACATTCACCGCCGCGATACGTTGACAGGAACGTTCAAGTCTACCGCGCGTTCCCATTTGATTTAATTTGGTCAAAGCTTACAGAGTAGTCGCGGTACGTTTAACTAAACAAGTCCAATGGGAACACGGATTTAGAATCATCGCTGCGAAGGAGCATAAATGAGCTAAAATCCGTGCGTGTCTCCCCTTGGAATACTTCTTATACAGAGATTCCGGCCCTTATACACGTCAAAACGAATCAAGGTTCCCTTTATTACTTGCTTATGCAATAGCGACTCGGGCGACTTTCCCGCGCACGGAACCAGAAGGAACGCCGGAATATTATTGTAGAAAATTGACACACCTAAAGCTACCAAAAATTAGCGTCCGACAATCTCAAATCCTTCGTGTAAATGCGCTTTACCTGACCACAAGCCGCCTGCTTAGCCGCCGGCTATTCGGGTCCTGGTGTCCCTTGATGATGATTAGAACGTGGTCTAAGCTGACTGAAAAACATTGAAGAAAAATTAAGACGAAGAAAGGTGCTTTTACATCCCTTGGGTTTAGAACCAAGAGTGGCGAACAATATTAGCTCTTTGTCTGTGAATGAAAAACAGTACCATTCATCACCGCTGTGACACTGTGTAAGTTTAGATCATAGGCCTATAGACGATGTGCCCTCTGACGTCACGTGTTTACATCTGTATTCAAATGTGCCCGGCAGTGATGCGCACCCATCGTGTTTTACATAAAATTTGCTTAAAGAGTGACGTCGAAGGTCAGACCGCCTTTGAATTATGTGACCTTTGATGTCATCTCTTAACCAAATTTATGTAAAACATGATGTGTGCGCATATTGACGGGCACATTTGAATACAGATGTAAACAGAGGCACATCGTCTATAGTTGGCTAGAAAAAAAAAGAATTAACATGAAATACACACCTACTTTTTTTTTATACAGTACTGTATGTAGTAATAAGGCAAAAAGAACATGGCACATTGGGGTTTTCAAAACCTTTGCTTTGCTTCGGCTTCGGCTCTGCCTCCAAATTTCGAATCACCGAGAAGCAAATCGAAATAATAGCAAACGAAAAAGTTGGGTTCGTGTCAACGAACTAAACGTTTCTGAAGCACAAACAGGCACCGGAGTGTGGCTGTAGTTCCGTAAGTTAAGAGCATAAACCACCCTAAGTCAATTACGACGACAAAGCCAGGGATTCGAAACGGCCCTATACAAACTCCTTGGACACTACTCCACCACTTGGTGGCGGCATACTCGCAGGCATGTGTTTGCAGAAGTCACTATAAACTATCTCGTGTAGTGAATCTTGTTGCATTTTCGAAGCCACTGATACTAATACTAGGTAACCTAACCATGTACGTTTGTTTATGGTGTAAATCAAGGAGTTTCTTTTGTTCCTCTCGATAATTTTTTTTCTTTCTTTTTCCGACGGCTCTCATTGGTTTTGTACACGAATCTCAATCGAGGACGTCCTCGGTTCTAACCCTAACCCCAATTCACCTTTGTGTCGAATTTTGTAAAAGATCGAATTTTATAAAACCGGACGACCATCGCCAAAAAAACCCCACCAAGAACAACAAAAGATCCACTGGCTGACGCCGGTTGAAAACGAACGCCGTTTGTTTTGCTTTTCTCGGCATCCATGATTGTAAAACTTCAGACAGGTCAGTTAAACGATATTTACTACACAATACAACCACCCAAATCTACCCGCTATTCCTGATAATTCAAGCAATTACCAAATAATGTATCCTACCTTTACATCCACCATTCATGATAATCCAAGCAATTACCAATGGTGTATCCTACCTTTACATCCACTCATTCCTGATAATTCAATCAATTACCAATGGTGTATCTTACCTTTACATCCACCCATTCATGATAATTCAAGTAATTACCAATGGCGTATCCTACCTTTACATCCACCCATTCATGATAATTCAAGTAATTACCAATGGTGTATCCTACCTTTACATCCACCTATTCATGATAATTCAAGCAATTACCAATGGCGTATCTTACCTTTACATCCACCCATTCATGATAATTCAAGTAATTACCAATGACGTGTCTAACCTTTACATCCACCATTCATGATAATTCAAGCAATTACCAATGCCGTATCTTACCTTTACATCCACCCATTCATGATAATTTAAGCAATTACCAATGCCGTATCTTACCTTTACATCCACCCATTCATGATAATCCAAGCAATTACCAATGGTGTATCCTACCTTTACATCCACCCATTCCTGATAATTCACGCAATTACCAATGGCGTATCCTACCTTTACATCCACCATTCATGATAATCCAAGCAATTACCAATGGTGTATCCTACCTTTATATCCACCATTCATGATAATTCAAGCAGTTGCCAATGGCGTATCCGACCTTGTCATGTTGTAGCATCTGACCCTTTCCTTGTACAGAAACCGCGCCAGCAAAAAAAACAAGGGAGATATTGTCTTAGTGTGGGATAGATTCGCGTCACGTGCCACAGGTTGATTTGTCTCTTGAACCACCCCCCCCCCTACCCCCCCCCCCCCCCCCCATTTTTAAGTTGATTCTGACTACACACTTGTTTGCGTCTGAGTGTGCATTCCCTCGACACGGGTTGGGATTTTTGCCGCTTTGCATATTGGCTTGCGTGGCACCCGCCTCTTAAAATGCACATGATTGATTACTCATAGATTCGTTCTGACGGCTTGGAGATGTTTAAGTTGGGACGAACGAGGACCCCCCCCCCCCCCCCCCCCGAGTGGGAAATGTCTTAGTCGGAGACGAAATGGAAGGTGGCGCCGTGAGTTGACAGGTTGGTCTCAAATGTAATCATGATTCAAGAGGCTGCCCTTCCCTCATGAACGTTTATTTCTGACCGTCTGTAATCATAGTATGTAAGATCGTTTCTTGAATCAGTGCGTGTTTAGTATCAATTATGTTAGTACAATGCGTTATGGGGACAATCCATATAGGGTTTGTGTGCTAAGGGAAATCTCTCTAAACTCAAACTCGGAACACTCTAAAATTCCAAAATGTTCAACATCACCCTAATTTGTCTTCTTCTACATTTTCTTTCATTACACCCGAACCCAATTTTACCTCTTAAAGGGATCGTATACGTTTGGTAATTACTCCAACAATTAATGGCAATAAAAACTTACTTGGTAAGAAGTACAGCAGCTTTGGATAGTATAATGCATTTTTAGAAACTTTGTTTACTTCGAAGTACTGCGGTTATGGAAAAAGATATCACTTTTTATCCCCAACAATTTGAATCTGAGAAGCGTTACTGCAGTGACGTTTCTCAGACTGTGTATTCCAATGCAGATTATTCCTTCTGTGTTGACATAACCGCTCCGGATTTTCGGCAATTATCTCAAAATCGCTACCACCATTCGAAATGACATTTTTACAGGTTAGTTTGATGGTATATAGGCCTATCTATAACTATATAGGATTGAAACAAACAGTGGGTTCCAATTACCAAACGTTTACGATTCCTTTAACCCCTTTACTGAAGACCCAACGCGCTATGGGGACTCAAAAATGTCCCCACTACTCGGTCTGTTTTGTTTTTTCAAACAAAAGAACATGTCCCCACAACTAGGTGGATGCTAGAACATAATATGATACCAAACGACTGAAGATGTGTAATGCGTTCTACGGTGCCCGACTAATTATAAAATAATGTGTGAATTTATAATGGAAGAACATGTCTTGGCCGTTCCCTGCCTGCTGTGGGACATAATCTTCCACGCGATGTGATTTGAGATGGAGTTGCGATTGATTGCCAATCGACTTGGTGTTACACCCTGCTATTGAGGTTAATCGCTGGTATGCACGCACGGCGTCCAATCACGTTCGGGCTGCGCTGGCCTTCTATTTTTAAAGGTGGAATTGTTTATGTGGGAAATAAGGTTTTTATGTGGACAATAAAGTGAAGTGAAGAAGGGTACACAATTGGTAATTATTTGAATTATTATGAATGGGTGAATTGGAAGGAGGGGGGGGGGGGGGGGGGGGGTGGTGTGTTCTTTATAGTAAATATCATTTAACTGACCTGTCCGAAGTTTTACAGTCATGGATGCCGAGAAAAGCACGAAAAACAGCATTTGTTTTCAACCGGCGTTGGCCAGTTAATTTCTATGTCATTTTGGTGTTTTTTTGCGATCGCCGGACGGCGATCACAAATGTTGTTTTATAAAAATATATTTGTCGGAATAATTACAGGATATCTAGCGCAATCATTTTGCTGGACGCCAAGAATCACTGTTCACTTTCAAATAAGTAGAATATTTCGTAATAATTCGGTCAAATAAGTTAAGAGGGCCTGATATTTCGATCTTAACAAGATCTTCTTCAGAGAATAAATGGCTGTGTACAAGAAACAAACATATATAGGGCAACATACACCCCAACACACCCAACAAACAAGCAGACCGACAAACAGACACCCTAACACGTACACCCCAACAAACAAACAAACAAACAGCATGATGCACATCATGAAAGCTGAAGAAACACAAAAGAAAAAGCACAGATTACAATGGAACAAACAACAAAAGGAGGATTAGGCTGAGGAATTAAAGGGTGAGGTCAGTGTGGGGAGGATCAAAGGTCTATATATGTTTGTTTCTTGTACACAGCCATTTAGTCTCTGAAGAAGATCTTGTTAAGATCGAAATATTAGGCCCTCTTAACTTATTTGATTTGTATATTTCAGGTCATTCCAGCCAGTAAGCAGTTTGCAGCAGTATTAATCTTATTCATGTAATAATTCGGTAGTAGATATTTTCGATATCTGCAAATGGTGTATCCTACCTTTAAGTTTGGATTCAAGGCAGTGAATAGAGCGCTTCGCATCTTGTTTCCTTTTTATACGCGGCATTCTCGCCCTCGGTTGTTCAAGATATTTCGGGCTGGATTTAGCATTTTCAATTGTTAATCCAAGCAGACAAAAACTATTGCATGGTTATGCCGCGAACTCAATCGATTTGGGTACAGAAAGTGCGTCAGCTCTCAAATTTGTATCCTAGTGTAGACATCTCTTTGTTCTCGTGTACAAACTGCTTAAAAAGTCGGGCACCTTTTTCAAAATGCTCCTATTTCAACCACAATTAATTTCCGGGGTTGAAATTTCGACCCAATATACCCTATATTATACCCTAACCCTAACCCAAACACTAACCCTAACCCACATCCTAAACCTAGTTTTTGAGTAATTTGAGTACACTCCAAAAATCTAATTCGTGAAATTCCCAGTGGAGACCTATTCATCTATAGAAATGTACCCTCCGGAGACCTTTTGTCTCCATTATACACATTGTGTTCAGGTCTCCAGAGGGTACCGAATTTCAGATCGCCTTGTCTCCGTAGTGTGTTTTTAGTTTATTTTACAATGGACGCCAACCAGTTAGATTGGTTGACATCAGCTCGTTCATCATCATTGCGAAGTAATTTGGGTGATAAATAATCATGCGACAAGATCCTCTGCTAAATAAGGAAAAACCTGAGGAAATTTGTCATGCAGGGAGTGTATTTCTCAGTCGCTTCAGTGGAAACGATGACATGATTAGGAATGAATCGTGTTTTTATTCGGTTTTCTGGAAATGGCCAAACACCAACGGGAACGCTCCAGTGCGCGGGAGGTATTTTATTGTAACATTCAGGCATCTGGATTCCTCTTCTTTTTTCCCCCTTTTTTTTAAACCGTCTCTTTCTGATAGTCGGCCAGCGTAATCAATAGACGCCCCGCGGACGAAGTCAGGGTTTTGGTTTGGGAAGCATGATCGAGTACACAATGCGGCAGAACAAAAATGCCAAAGTGCTATAGAGCTGAACAGATGCGCCCGCCATATAAAATAAGGTCGGTTCAAGTCACGAATAACGGCTAAGGCCGTGTGTGAATTACGTGGCTGCGGCTCGATATAACACACGAGTCTATGATAAGTAGCCGCAGCCGCCACCGTATCCCTGTGTGTAATTCGATACCGTAGCCACATAATTTGAACCGGTCCTACCCTTTAACTCACTGTATTTTTTGCTTCGGGTGTCGTTTACGTCATGCGAGAGTCAACATTATTTTGACATTTCGGTGAGTTGGTGCAGAGCTTGTGCGCATGTTTATATCTATAATCTTGCTTAATGAAAAATATTGGTGAAGAACCCCGATGAATTATAGCTTTAGGTATATTCGGAGAAATTGTGACTTTTGATTATATACAAGCATGACATTAATTTAATCATCATTAAGCCTGCAACGGTTACACGGTTACACGGTTAACCGACCGTTTAAACTATTACACGGTTACCTTTTCCCGGTTCGGTTAACCTTTTTTTTTTTTTTTTTTTTTTTAAATAATTTTTTTAATAATGTTTTAATTTTTTTAATACAAAAAACCTACTAATTGTTAACTTTGTCCAGGTTTCGTTGGAGCTTTGGTTGGGAAAAGAGATGGTTTCGTTGGAGCAGGTCACAAATAGTACAACTGATTAAATTGTGTATGGACTGATAGCTTATCTAACATATAGTCGGCCTACATTACACAAATTGATGCAGACAATTAGCAATCGCAGAACTGCGCAAATTAGCAGCGCTAATTAGATATGCATTACAGGCATTAGTGTTCAAGGGAAACTGAAAAATTAATTGAAGATTTTAAACCGCAACTGTGTATCAAGTCGTGTTTTATCGTAACGACCGACGATACCCGATTGTGTTTTCCCTTGTTCCTGTACTATAACCGAACCTAGCCGTACTGTACTATAACCTAACCTAACCTAACCTTACATAACGGTTATGTAGTACATGAACAACACACAAAGCAGCCATTAGACAAGTTGACAATTTGTCAATGTAAAATGGGGTGCTGGTTTTAAAGGTAGAAACACCATTGGTAATTGCTCGAATTATCATGAATGGGTGGATGTACGTAAAGGTAGGATACACCATAGGTAATTGCTCGAATTATCAAGAATGGGTGGATCTGGGAGGTTGTATTTTATAGTAAATATCGTTTAACTGACCGGTCCGAAGTATTAGAATCATGGATGCCGAGAAAAATAACACAAAACGGCGTTTGTTTTCAACCGGCGTCGGGCAGTTATTCTTATGTTATTCTTATGCAATCATTTTGCTAGTTGTTTCCACAATCATTATGTTCTTTCAAATAAGTAAGATATTTCCTAATATTTCGGTAGTAAATATTTTCTATTTAGGCAAATGGTGTTTCCTACCTTTAAAGGTAGTATATACACCATTGGTAAATGCTTGAATTATTAATAATGGGTGGATTTGGGGGTTGTATTTTTTAGTAAATATCGTTTAACTGACCTGTCCGAAGTTTTACAATCATGGATGCCGAGAAAAGCACAAAAAAACCCGTTTGTTTTCAATTATTCTATATAAGATTCTATTTTTCAGGATATTTACAGGATATCTAGCGCAATCATTTTGCTGGATGCTTAGAATCAACATTTACTTTCAAATGAGTAAGATATTTCCTAATAATTCGGTACTAAATAATGTCGATATCTGCAAATGGTGTATCCTACCTTTAAGAGAACGAAAGGGGCATTTAAAATGGACCTTAATAACTCAACAGGAATATAATCATGATGAATATGTACCTAACATAGACGTAAGAAAACCGTACCCCGTCGGTGTTGCGAACTAACAAAACCTTGACAAGGTTCAGACGCCTACCACAAAATAATTTATGTTTTGGGTTTTGGTTCTATTTAAAGGAAAAATTACTAAATTACCCTATCCTTCATTCGAAATATTATCGTGAAAATTAATGCAACGCAGAATTCCTAGGCCTGTATTAACATAATAATTATCTGAGACCTCGTTGTGATTATAGTTGGAGACACGGGGGACTCACGGTGTAAAGACGAATAAAGGAATGTTTCGCTCAAAATGAAGGAGAAAAAAAAAGGAGCAAGAAATTTATTCATAAAACAGTAGTAGTACTTCAGGTCACGTTCACAAACCACATGAGGCCAAATAAAAAAACATGTTTAGCGTCCTGGCTTTTTAAGAAAAAAATAGGAGGAGGCCTCTTTATTTTATTTTTTAAATGGGCGCCTAACACATTTTTAAGACGATCTGCCGGCTATTTTTGAAGATGGTCTCCAACAGACGTACGTACTAATAGACTTTAATTTCCACAGCATGTACACAGTGATGCTAAGGTATAAAAATACGATCTTATTTTCTTATTATTTGTTTCAAAAAGATAATGCAAGTTTTCATTTTTTACCGTTTATTTTTTCAAAAAGAGAAAGAAAAGAAAAAAGGAGGCGACCTTAAAAAAGGGAGCGGGCGGGACGCTCGCTACACAATGATTTTTTTAATTTGGCCTAACCGTTAGAACTCCATTTCATCGCCAGTGGGTTTGATTTCCAAACAGCAAAAATAAAAACCTGCACCATAAAATACACCGATGCGACCTTTCGTGCGCGGACTACGCTGTTGTTGTTTTGCCCATGCACTTCAGGGGAGGGAACATGGCGGAAATCATTACCTCGCCAGAACAGAGTCAGTCAGAACAGGTCCGCATCGATTTTTCATTTTCTCTCGGCCGTTCAATCCACTGGCCAACAGGCTTCGCGATTGTTGTGCCGATCAATAACATCGCCACCAATGCCTTCGATGTAAATCCGATTTAGAATTAAATTCGACGGGACAGCTGTGGTGTTCGACAAATCAAATTGCCAAGTTCAAAAAAAAATATCCATATTTTGTACCGTTATACGTCTATACACGTGCGTTCCGGTCTTTTTAATTAGTTCCACTTCCTATGTAGAACGTTACTATTTTCGGAAATTTCCAAAAGTGCGTCACTGGGACGCATCCTTGGAAATAAAATTATTTTGTTATTTTCTTGCAAATGACGGCATGTCCGATGGAATGATTTGTACAGGGAGTTTAGAGTCATTGAATATCTTTACAACTAATATGCTAGTCAACAGGATTTTTGTTGGTTACTTTTTGGATAGTTACAAAAGTATATTTCACCTTTAAAAACCTGTAAGTTTAATTTGGAATGTATTGATTAGGTTTTTCTGTATCGTCAGAAAAACGAGCTTTAATTAAAAACAATATAGAAATAATAATGTAAAGGTAGGATACACCATTGGTAATTGCTTGAATTATCAGGAATGGGTGGATGTAAAGGTAGGATACACCATTGGTAATTGCTTGAATTATCAGGAATGGGTGGATATGAAGGTATAGGATACACCATTTGTAATTGCTTGAATTATCAGGAACGGGTGGATGTAAAGGTAGGATACACCATTGGTAATCGCTTGAATTATCAGGAATGGGTGGATGTAAAGGTTGTATACACCATTGGTAATTGCTTGAATTATCAGGATTGGGTGGATGTAAAGGTTGTATACACCATTGGTAATTGCTTGAATTATTAGGAATGGGTGGATGTAAAGGTAGGATACACCATTGGTAATTGCTTGAATTATCAGGAATGGGTGGATGTAAAGGTAGGATACACCATTGGTAATTGCTTGAATTATCAGGAATGGGTAGATGTAAAGGTAGGATAAACCATTGGTAATTGCTTGAAATATCAGGAATGGGTGGATGTAAAGGTTGTATACACCATTGGTAATTGCTTGAATTATCAGGAATGGGTAGATGTAAAGGTAGGATACACCATTGGTAATTGCTTGAATTATCACGAATGGGTGGATGTAAAGGTGGGATACACCATTGGTAATTGCTTGAATTATCAGGAATGGGTGGATGTAAAGGTAGGATACACCATTGGTAAATGCTTGAATTATCAGGAATGGGTGGATGTAAAGGTGGGATACACCATTGGTAATTGCTTGAATTATCAGGAATGAGTGGATGTAAAGGTAGGATACACCATTGGTAATTGCTTGAATTATCACGAATGGGTGGATGTAAAGGTGGGATACACCATTGACAATTGTTTAAATTATCAGGAATGTGTGGATTTGGTGAGTTGTATTTTATACTAGATATTGTTTAGCTGACCTTTTCAAAGTTTTACAATCATGGATTGTAAAACGTTCGTTTTCAACCGGCGTCGGGAAGTTGTTCTTGTTGTTTGTTTGTTTGTTTTTTTCGCTCGCCGTCTGCGATCGTGAATTTGTTTTATAACATTTGTTAAAAAGATTGGGGAACAATAACAGGATATCTACTCCAGCTTAATCATTTTGATGGATGCCTACAATCATTATTTACTTTCAAATAAGTAAGATATCTCTTAATAATTCGGTGGTTAAACTGTTCGATATCTGCAAATGGTGTAGCCTGCCTTTAACTCTTAATATCCTTGTCTGCTTATTAAAGTCGTCCGTCTGACCTTCTATTTTTTTCAGGAAACTTGTTCAGTGGGGCGCGCGTAATGATCTATTAACAGATTAGTGGATGAGGTAGTGATGCGTCTAGAATTGCCAGACACTGTCTAAAATAGAGCGCGGGAAGAATTCCCAAGATGCGTCGACAGTCTCGAAAGGGTTTTAGACCACATCAAATTGATCTTAATCACCGATTGATCCTCCATAAAAATCGGTATATGTTTAGAGTTTGAATCGTTTGCTTCAAAGTTGTTAAACGCTCGAGCGAGCAAGAGCTGCTTAAGGGTTCGAAGAAATAACTGATCGAACATGATAACAACTTTCCCGATCAATCTAGAGTGCCCCCAATGTGCAATCGTGCATGTATTATCTTTTAATTAAAAAATACAATGAGTTTTTTGTTTTAAACCCTAACTTCCAGAAAATGGGTGGATGTAAAGGTAGAATATAGCATTGGTAATTACTGGAATTATTAGGAATGGGTGGATATAAAGGTAGGATACACCATTGGTAATTGCTTGGATTATTAGGAATGGGTGGATGTAAAGGTATAGATACACCATTGGTAATTGCTTGAATTTTTAGAAATGGGTGGATTAAAGGTAAGATACACCATTAATAATTGCTTAAATTATCAGGAATGGGTGGATGTAAAGGTAGGATACACCATTGGTAATTGCTTGGATTATCATGAATGGGTGGATGTAAAGGTAGGATACACCATTGGTAATTGCTTAAATTATCAGGAATGGGTGGATGTAAAGGTAGGATACACCATTGGTAATTGCTTGGATTATCATGAATGGGTGGGTGTAAAGGTAGGATACACCATTGGTAATTGATTGAATTATCAGCAATGGGTAGATTTTTTTTGGGGGGGGTGTATTTTATAGTAAATATCGTTTAACTGACCTGTCTGAAGTTTTACAACCATAGATGCCGAGGAAAGCAAGAAAAACGGAGTTCGTTTTCAAACGACCTCTGGCAGTGGTTCTTATGTTGTTGTTGTGTTGTTGTTTTTCGCAATCGCCGTCCGTCGATCGTAATTCTTTTTAATTAAATTTAATTGTTCAGAACAAATTATTATAGGATATCTAGCGCAATCATTTTACTGGATGCCTACAATGATTACTTACTTTAAAATAAGTCAAATGTATCCTACCTTTAAAGGATTTAAAAATAAAATATCGATATTTTTGGGAGTGTCTATACTTAACCAGGGTAAAAACAACACGAAACAAGGACAAACATCAAAAGCTTTTTCCCTGCGGGTATGTCGTCGTTGTATTCCCGGATCACTCGCACCGAAATAGCGAGTCCGTTTCCGTTTTGGCTTTCCATTCCCATTGAAATCTAACCGAAAACGATTCCTGTCTGCATTTAAATAAACCGAACTAGCGCCGTGTGGAGATAAGTATAGTGTAACCCGAACCAGGCTATTCACTGCAATGACGTCATGCATTCTCGGTACGGTACCCAAACCCGGTAAATGTGTAATCCAAACGGTCCAAGCCCGAACCTTTTTTTTTTTTTTTTTTTTTTTTTTCTTCTTTTTTTTTTTTTTTTTTTTTTTTTTCTTCTTTTTTTTTTTTTTTTTTTTTTTTTTTCTTCTTTTTTTTTTTTTTTTTTTTCTTCTTCTTTTTTTTTTTTTTTTTATTTTAGATCGGAGCTACATGTAAAGCTATAACTTGGACGGGTAACATTATAACTCAGGGGGATTTTAATTTTGGCAATACACACATTTCCTGGAATGTTTTGGGGGCAAATCGTGGAGGGAGTATTATGCACGCTAATTGGTTTTTTTAATTTTGTATTGACTTTATATATATTTTGTTTGCATATCCGCTGGCCTTGTTAACTCTGAGCTTTTCTGCAAATAGAGAAGACGTACATGGTTGTATGGTTGTAACGTATTATTCCTATCCGATGATTACATATCACGGAGAAGTAATGTATCGGTAGTCGGTCATTAATATTCTGTGCCTCAAATTCATGCGAATTCTTAATCAGTAAATACGTCAGTCCCTTTTCTGTCTTAATAATTGTGTGTCGACTTAATTATGTCCTAATTATCTTATGAATCATTTAAAGGTAGGATACACCATTGGTAATGGCGTGAATTATCATGAATGGGTGGATGTAAAGGTAGGATACACCATTGGTAATTGCTTGAATTATCATGAATGGGTGGATGTAAAGGTAGGATACACCATTGGTAATTGCTTGAATTATCATGAATGGGTAGATTTGGGGGGTTGTATTTTATAGTAAATATCGTTTAACTGACCTGTCTGAAGTTTTACATCATGGATTCTGAGAAAAGCAAAAAAAACGGCGTTCGTTTTCAACCGGCGTCGGGCAGTGGTTCTTATGTTGTTCTTGTTATTTTCGCGATCGCCGTCCGAAAACAGTTATAGGATATCTAACGTAATCATTTTTCTAGATGCCTACAATCACTATTTACTTTCAAATGAGTAAGATATTTCTTTAGGTAGTACAATTTGTTTCGAGATCTGCAAATGGTGTATCCTACCTTTAAAGGTAGGATTCACCATTTGCATATATTGAGCCTAAACCGGACCTGCCCACGAATACAGGGCAGTAGTATACAGCATGGTTTGAGGGGAAGTAGTGGGCATTACTGGTCCCGAGGTGTAGGTCAGCTCGACTAGTAATTCGACCAGTAATTCCCACTATTTTCCAGAAATAGACCACGCTATGTTTGTTTAACTACCCCTCATAAATATTCACTGCCTTGTCGATAACGGCCCTTGTAGATTTCACATCTTTATTATTCAAGTACTTCGTCAGTCTAATCAATGATGGAAATCTAGTAACGTTACTGAGAAAGTCCCGTAAAGATTACATGCCACAGACTACATGTCTACGAGGCGGGTTCCAGAGGGAATTTGTTAGTGCTACCAGAACCGAATATCGCACGGCAGCGAGTTGAATACTCACCGAGATGACGTCACATGGCTGCGTATCATGTTTTACTTCCCGAACGCGCGGAGGAATCGGCCAATAACGCGCTCCAATTTTCTCATGACTATTCACGAGGTGCAGTAACGCTATTTATCCCGACTGGCCTAAATTTAACCGATGTGCATAGACCTTTAAACTTCCGGCAATGCAAACAATGTTTTTTTTTTCGTTTTCTGCGCACCACATTTTGGTCAAGTCGCCCCCGTCTGTTTTTGTATATTTCACGCATGGCCGCCAGTGTGTGAAATCGTCCCGAATGCTCTATAGTCCTATCGTGCCTTAATAACAAACATTAACGGCTGTACACCTGCTAACTAGGTCGGGTGGAAAATGTCGAATTGATCTGACGTCTAAACTCGCCGTACTGTTTAAAGGGATCGTATACGTTTGGTAATTGAACCCACAGTTTGTTTCAAGCCTATAGAGTTATAGGTATATACCATAAAACTAACCTGTACATTTTATTTTTTTCAAAAGGTGGTAGTGATTTTGAGATATTGCCGAAATTCTGGAGCGGTTATGTCCACGCAGGAAGAATAATCTGCATTGGAATACACAATCTGAGAAACGTCACTGCAGTAACACTTCTCAGATTCAAATTTTTGGCGATAACAAGTGATATCTTTTTTCCATAACCGCAGTACTTCGAAGTAAAAAGTTTCTAAAAATGCATTATACTATCCAAAGCTGCTGTACTTCTTACCAAGTAAGTTTGTATTGCCATAAATTTTTGGAGTAATTACCAAACGTATACGATCCCTTTAAGTAACGTTGACATCGTGACGTCTGGCAACTCTTGGCGACTCGTGTCGGTCAATTGGAATCGGTCTTGCTTGGCACAAATCGTGTTCAAACATGTTAAAGATTGTCCTTAAAATCACGGCCAAAAACTTAATTTACTGAAGAGTGATATCCATTTGAGATCACGTGCATATTTAATGAAGACGTGAAATGATTACAGTTTGTGCGTCGGGTGCTTTATTAAACGATACACCCGCTAATCCCAATATTAAAAACAATGCCTTATTGGCTGTTCAAATTGACGTCACTGCCGCCATATTGCCACTCCACTGGAACTGTACACGTATATCTGTCATCATTATAAACTGCATGCTTTAGATTTTAGCAAAATGTGACCCGCTCCATCGAAATCCGGAATAAGTCTCAAATTGAGATGATGCACATGGTGAGAAAGGGAATTTCATAAGCTTTCTAATGATACCCATCACAAGTGTGTATCTGTTTAGGTTAACGAGTTATGGTCTGATGAAGATGACAGGTGTATATTTATTTGCAGCATCCACATTCCGAGAAAAACAGCTTTGAAATAAACAGCGCACACAAATTCTCTTCATTTTCATCTTTATTGATCGTTTTTACATACAAGACATTAATGACAATAATCTGTGATAACTACACTTCCTAAAAATACAATGTTCACAAAATCGACTTGGTCACGATTTTCACCCATGCATGCGTTCCCTTCAACGGCCGATTGCGTAAAACGGCCTCAGCGACTTATTCCTGATTACGATGGAGCGGGTCACAAATACAATCTTTCAAAGGCTTTGCATCTATCATGCCTGTACTTGTACAGTTTTGACGATTTGATGAATAAAACATGCTCAGATTGCTTGCAAGTTGTATTGAAGGGTACTTATAGTCGATCATCGGAATAAATTTTCCGTGTTTTAAGGTTTATGTTTCTATATCCGTGTACTTTGTGTTTGAGCGGGAATTTGTGATACGTGCTTTGGTAAATAATCGGTCAATTTAGCTTGAAGGGTAAATAGAACCTTATATTGGCTCAACAATATTAATTTGATTTCGACCCTACCTTCACAACAGCCCCCCCCCCCTCTTTACCCGCCCCTTACCCGTTATCGTCAAGGTCCTACTAATAAATTCTATATTCCACTGCAGTGATTTTATAATGTCATACTTCACGATTTTTTGTAACAAACATAAAATCCAGACGACTACTGCACAGGAAATTAGCTGAGAGTAGCAAGGCACCTGCTTTTTTTTCAGTGTATCTGACGGCTGTCTAATATCATTTTTTCTTTTTTTATTACAAAAACCAAAACTACGATGCATGAAATTTATTTCATTTTTGTATCTGTGACCGCTTGTTTTTCATTTGTGTCAGAAATCGTCGTTTGGATTTCTTGAATCTTGAAATTTCTTGAATCGAGGTGACAGTGAAGACAGGAGAATAATATAACGAATCGGTGTAAATACAAAAGAATTGGTGTAGCTTGTTAATTGGTAACTACCACAGGTTTGTGAAGAATATATGTATTTGTGTGAAACATTCAACAGTCGTCTGTAGAACATCGTGTGCAGACCACGTACGCCCCTCGGATGACGGTTTCCGCCGTTCGCGCCTGATTTGTGTATTTACATAATTTGTATACAGACGGCGTTTACGAAGCCTGCAAACCATCTATTTCTTCATTAATATATACCGGCGCGGTCAGGGATTTACATCTCAAGCCACGGCTAGGATGTCTGTCCGTGGTTTGTACTAGTCCCAGTGCGGCAAGCCTGTGAATCTTGTCACTGGTCCACGCACGTCAGCGTACCGCGGGTGACAGGTGATCACGGGGCGAGTGGCTCAACTCCTGGCGAGATTGAGTTCACGGAGTAGAGCTTCATTCGGGACACGTCTGTTGAACAAAATGTAGAATGGCGGTCATACGCGGCGAACCACTACACCACTCAGCTGCCGTACAAAAGGCATGTACGCATTAGGCCGTATTATTGAACGTAGAGGGCGCTGTTCTCACGGTATTTGGAGGTATAATTAAAAGTGATTAGGAGATAATTCACGTCAGTTTAAATAATTCTTACAGCTCCAAAATTTTTTTTTTTAAATAATATTCAATTTTTAGATAAAAGTAAAGTTACTAAAACTACATCAATAAACGTGATTTTGCCTGAGTTGGGTACCCAGAAAATGGCGTCTTGCAGCGCCCTCATGTGGCCAAAGATACGGCGCATTCGGTTCAGTAATACGCATTGCAGCACGGTGTGCGGTTCAACCTCGGTGCGAAAGCGAATTTGTAGCTCAAAAGGGAGATATTGCTCTGCAAATTCTTACAGTTAAGTTGAACACATTTCAAACTTTTGCGAATTTCGCAATTTTAATATCAATTTCCTTTTTTTTAAGACACACTATATATTATTAGAAGTGACCATCACATTGGCCATAAACTAGAAATGGGCACACCGCGTAATTATCATATCCATTTCGTTTTATGAAGTAAGCGTATTTGGTACAGTCAACCATGAAATCTAATCCGTATATCCAGGGTCCTTACTTCACCAGTGAAAACTGAAATCTGCTGCCAAAGTCTTCCATAACTTTTATTTCTCAAAATATCGCTATGCTTTTAAGAGGTCCTCAATGGAAAACAAAACAAGTCGGGGATGAATTGGCCGAATCACTTATATTTCTACCTAAAAATTAAAAAAAAAAAAAATATTAAATTGATTAGTGCAACCCCGGCTCCAGTATCCGATCAAACTGTGACACGATCAAGCGAAATCAGTCGGATGTCGGCCCCGGTCAAAAAATGATTTTTCATGTAGTTTCAAAGAGGGCCTCTGTACGTTTTAACAACAGTACTGTAAACCCCATGTTGATACGATGTTTTGTTGTCGAGTTATGTAAATTTGTTTAAATACCAACGAAGAATAACAGTGCATTTTGGGGGATTCGCCGACATCCGACTGATTCGGCTTGATCGTGTCACAATTATGAGTAATGAATATTAATATATGAGTAATGAGTATCTCAATCGCGGTTTCTTGTTGTATGACTCAATGTAAATCAATTGAAGACGACCTTTTGCTCTTTCCCACAAGTTTCAGAAAACAATCTTGAAATAGTTGTTGATTGCCATCGTGATGTTCTAGTTTGGTGAACACTCATCCGTCTGCCCACTACTCATAACCCACTCGAGTCGTTTAATTTAATGAAGTTGCAACTATAATCCGCCGCGGTGGATCATTGTAACCGTAAATCCCCTTCATCAAAGCCTTAGGTAACGCCCCGGATTAAGTATAATACTAGATTTGGCTCGTACCCAATGATACGATTGTTAGGCCGTGTCCGAAACGAGTTTCTAGCGCTACAGTCTACGTCTACAGCTACAGCTACGTCTACGTAGGCGCTAAGGCAAATGGAATTCGGGCGTGGCTATGGTAGAGCCTACGGCTAGTTATTGCGCCCCCAAGCGATGCTTGAATTAGTGTTTGCAAAATAACGATGTCAGAATTTACAACCATTATCGTCTGCTAGATGTTACGCAATGTTTGTTTACAGCCAGTCAAAATACCTGATGATATTGACGTATTTTGCAGAATTAATCAATTAATAGAATTGCCTCTTCGTGAAAACGAAAAAACGATACATTAGCAAATTCGCCCGTGGCTGTGAGAGTCAGAATGTATACATTTCCCCATTGCGCCCCTAATTCGCCTCTTCGTGAAAACGCTAAAAGGCATTACGCGCCCAATTCGCCCAATTCGCCTCTTCGTGAAAACGCAAAAGGGCACTTGAGGACCAATTCGCCCCTTCATAAACACGTTAAAGTCAACGCTATTTCGAATTTGCCTCTTCGTGAAAACGCAAAAGGGCACTTGCGGACCAATTCGCCCATTCGTTAATTAGGTTAATTAGGATTTTAATGATTTTGGGGATGTATAACTTCACCAGGTTGTAGAAATATCATTATTTAATCGTTTTCACACAAAAAAATAATTTCGATAAATAGACGATTTTTCATGAAATTCGCCTCTTCGTGAAAACGGTGACGATTTGTGTGACGTTGTAGCCGTATGCTGTAGCTCTAGACGGCATTTTGGACAGCGCTACAAAATGGCCGCCGTATACAAGACCTAGCCGTAGCTCTAGACACCCGTTGTTTATTAAAGACACGGCCTTAGTTATTAAAGCACGAGTCATAAATAATCCTCGGACCATTGCGTAATATCGCCTGCTGTTTCTTTGCGGCTGTCTGTTTACGTGATGGGTTTAATATGTGAACCATTTTATCCATGTTTGTCTACGCGATGAGCCGCGCGTTCTGCCTTACATGAGATACACGACTTAACCGATTAGTGGAAAAGACGTTGTCTCGATTCGAGTCGTGCGAGATGAGTTGTTGTTTGGACCCGGAGTGTAATTAAGAGTCTCTTTAAAAGTTTCGAATGACGTCAAGAGACATTATCTGCAAATCCTTTCAGATTAACGGATTTAGAATTTTAGAAATTTTATTTTCTTCAGTTCTCACCTCGTGGCCTTTGTTTCCTTAGCCGATATTTAATTCGGAAGAAAGAGAATCAATTCTGAGGTGATGTCGGTTAATCGATTATATGGTCCCCTTCTGAGGCCAATTTCATAGAGCTGCTAAGCACAAAAATATGCTTAGCACAAAAAAAATCTTGCTCATTAAAAACAGGTTACCAGTCAAAATTATACGTGTTTTTCAAAAAAACCAGCTGATTATCAATCCAAAACAATAAAGATCACGTAAAAAAGGACGAATTGTCATGCTAAGCAAATCTTTGTGCTTAGCAGCTCTATGAAATTGGCCCCTAATCACTTTCAATTTGCTGCTGGGTGTTAATATGTAAATTTCATGTTTTTTGTATATACTAAACAAGTATGACAAATGTTGAATTATCATTATTAATGTGTCAATTCCGATGCTTTCTTTACAGTAAATCCCCTAATGATCTTGTTGACGATTCAATTTACAGTTAGTGACCTTTTAAGAGTATATCTGGTACTCAGAAGTCGATCTGCATCGTCGCTATGGTAACCGTACTGAAAATGTACTATCCAATCAAGATAAAACACCGCGCACTCGTAACACACATTTTCTTTACACATTTCAATTTCTGGTTAAATATCACGAGTTGAACACCGCACTTTGCCTGAAAGTAAAATCACTCTACAGCAGTATAAAGAAAAGGAGGGGGGGAACGGGGACACAAAAAAGGAGCCGATGGGAACGGGGTAAAACTCAAAATGATGGCCCCAGGGAACAAGGCTGCGCGGTCCCCTAGCGGACGGGGGAAGCGTGACCTAGCTGCGTTTGAATGGGAACCCCGAGGGGTCCACACGCCAGAAATGTCTCGCTGGACGTGCTCTGCGGTAGTCGTACTATAATTACGCTTCCAAAGTGTCGAGAAGCACCGCTTTGCCAAGATTTGGCCCCGTTAATATTGACGAGGGAGAGGCCGGTTTTTTTTAAATTACAAGTTTTATTAACATCGTCATTTGGTGATTAGTGGGGTAAACAGTAAACAGCGCCCCCAAGTGATGATAGAAAGTCCAATTATTTTGCCGAGGAAAATCATTGTATAACAAACGCCCTCAGCGGCAACCCCAAACCTAAACCTTGATAGTCATTGTTAGGTAAACAAGGTAGGTCATTAAACAGCCGTGTGCTGCAAATTTATTCGAAATATGTATATTTGTTTGCTATTAACGTCAAACGAAATCAAGAATCTATATTCATGTATTTTGTTTTCAAAGGGATTTTAGGGATTATTAAAAGCTTATATAAAAGTCTGACGTGTAGATATTTGGATGAAAAGGATTAACTTCTTTCAGCACTGGTTTTGTTTGCAAAACCAATTGAATAGGGTAAAGTGGGGTAAGTGGGACACTGGGGTAAGTGGGACAAGTCGAGGTTTTCTTTATGTATTCTTTGTGAATAAAGCTTCACTGGAGTAAATCTATGCAAATCATTTACAATTGATACAAAATTTCACTTTTCTTGAAAACCACATCACATCACATTCACACGATGTTAGAGACTGTTATTCACTTATAATAAAGTCAGGTAGTTCATAATAATTTAGTAGAATAGTTTTTAGATGTTTGCGAATGGTGTATAATTATCACCTTCAATGGTACATTTTCGGTTCAAAATAGCACTTTTTCTGTGTACAATTGGCATTTTTTCGGAAAAAACACCAAAACCCGGAAAGTGTCCTTCTGATCAGAAAAAAAGGTAATTAACCTGTGAAAGGATTGAAGCCGGATTACTGGTCAATCTGACCAGAATTATTTGAGTTACATTATATATTTCCCACTAATTGTTTCTAAGTAGTACATTATGTACATGGGGATGAGTTTAGTTGAAAACACATTAAAATCTCCCTCCTCTCCCATGTAATTTCAAGTAAATTTCTGTCTGAAATGTTTATGTATTAAATTTGCTTTTCAGAGTAGAATTAAAATTGTTTGGCATTACACAAAAATTAAGCTGCCGTATCGTGTTCCGTGCAGTATAACTCGCGTGTTATCCAGTTTTTGCTTATAGAACAAATTTACCAAATTCAGCCAAATCGTGATTGCAAAATGCTAAACATAAGAGATAACGTCTTTATTAAGGAGTGATATCTGGAAAAGCAAACAAGACTCGGTCTTATCTCTTATTCGCGGAGGTCGTGTTGCCATGGCAACCGGCCATTAGCATCTATTTATTCCGCTGCTAAGCACTTTTTATGACATGTCGTATGTTTTTTGTCTTTTTGCTAATAATGGGCCACGATTCTTCTGCTTGGCTGCCGTGTGTGTGTCATTGGGTGCGTCATATGGATCGAATACCCAGGGGGAAAGTTGAGGGTTTGTGGCTGGGGACCCGGGCGAAAGGCAGAGAATTTCTTAGTGCCCTAGTTGGCGCAGGATGCCTTATTCGATTTTTCTCACATCAGACGAATTACCTGCTATGACAAAATGAGGAATAACACCACATTTGACAATTTTTCTTTGTTTAGATTATAGTAGGCCTAAAGAACAACCTATTTGCTTTCCAATGATGCCAAATGTATTTGTAATTTCCAAAGATATACCATGCGCATGAAATTTGACAGTTTGCCGCCAAACTTTATCGATCTCATTTAAAGAAAATACGCGTTTGCGCCAACAACGACAGTTGAACAAAAAATTATAATTTTGTTCCACATTTGGGGTAATTTTCCACGATAAAATTGCACAGTGTGAATCTTGGATACCTTGTCAACTCAAAAATACTGGAAATTTTGTATTGGTTTCAAATGTAGGATTCACCATTGGTAATTGCGTGAATTATCAGGAATGGGTGGATTTGGGAGGTTGTATTTTATAGTAAATAATTGTTTAACTGACCTGGCCGAAGTTTTATAATCATGGATGCCGAGAAAAGCAAGAAAAACGGCGTTTGTTTTCAACCGGCGTCAGGCGGTGGTTCTTATGTTGTTCTTGGGTGTTGTTTTTTTCGATCGCCGTCCGGTTTTATAAAATTCAATTTTTCGGAACAAATTACAGGATATCTAGCGCAATCCTTTTGCTGGATGCTCATACAATCATTATTTCTTTCAAATAAGTAAGAACAAATCCTAATAAATCGGTTACAGTAAGAAAATTTGATATCTGCAAATGGGGTATCCTACCTTTTAAAACTATTTCTGTTCACGTGTGGCTGTGGACAACTTAAGGGTGGTGCCGATTACTTTTAACGAGATGTTGGGGGACATTCCTCATTGAACCTTACTTAGTAGGTCATATTTACTGTCTGATTCTTCGCATGGTCACTTGTCCGGCCCTTTCAAGCATCCCTGGTGGCCCAGAATGAGCCGGGAGCCACACTCGGGGCTGGCGGTAATACACCATCGTTTTCCTCTAGTTCTTGTTATCATCAATTCTCATTCTGAGAGGCTGATTCTGAGAACAAGACAACGATTTCCGTAATGCGCCGTATTTCTGGTCGCATGAGGGCGCTGTAAGACGCCATTTTCTGAGTAACCAACAGAGACAAAATCGCGTTTATTAAAGTAGTTTCGTAACTTTATTTGTATCTAAAAATTGAATATTGGAAAATGTTAATTTTGGAGCTGTAAGAATATGTAAACTGACGTGAATTATCTCCTAATCACTTTTAATTATACCCCCAAATACCGAGAGCGCAGCGCCCTCAACGTTCAATAATACGGCTTATTGGACCAGTTAGTACACTAACTAGTGCAATTCCGTAGCGTCTCCAGCGTTTGTTCATGGAATAGCAAACGACACCCAAACCATCTTATAAATAGCAGTTGTATTTTATGACAGCTCAAAGAATTTGTACTCGATTCGCTACTAGTATTTTTACCTAGTCAGAAGTGACACTTTTCCAAGTCAAAATGACACCTTTTCCAAGTCAAAATGACACTTTTTCCAAGTCAAAATGACACTTTTTCCAAATCAAAATGACACTTTTTCCAAGTCAAAATTACACTTTTTCCAAGTCAAAATTACATTTTTTCCAGTCGAAATGACACTTTTCCCAAGTTAAAATGACATTTTTCCAAGTCAAAATGACACTTTTCAAAGTCAAAATGACACTTTTCCAAGTCAAAAATGACACTTTTTTCAGTCAAAATGACACCTTTTCCAAGTCAAAATGACACTTTTTCCAAGTCAAAATGACACTTTTTCCAAATCAAAATGACACTTTTTCCAAGTCAAAATTACACTTTTTCCAAGTCAAAATTACATTTTTTCCAGTCGAAATGACACTTTTCCCAAGTTAAAATGACATTTTTCCAAGTCAAAATGACACTTTTCAAAGTCAAAATGACACTTTTCCAAGTCAAAAATGACACTTTTTTCAGTCAAAATGACACCTTTTCCAAGTCAAAATGACACTTTTTCCAAGTCAAAATGACACTTTTTCCAAGTCAAAATGACACTTTTTCCAAGTCAAAATGACACTTTTTAAAAGTCAAAATGACACTTTTCCCAAGTTAAAATGACATTTTTCTAAGTCAAAATTACACTTGTTTTCAGTCGAAATTACACTTTTCAAAGTCTTAATGACACTTTTCAAAGTCTTAATGACACTTTTCAAAGTCAAAATGACACTTTTTAAAGTCAAAATCACATTCAGTGTCATTTTGGCAAGTGCCATAATTGGCCTACAAAGGTTGCATTTTGACCGTCCTACAGAAGTGTGAATTTGAACCGCAACAGTTGGATTCTGGCCCAGAAAAAAAGTGTCATTTTGACCCGGGAAATATAATTTGGAGTTGTTTTGTTGAAGTTCCAAGTTTTTTTTCAAAACTGAAATGCCTTTTAAAGGTAGGATACACCATTGGTCATTGCTTGAATTATCATGAATGAGTAGATTTGGGGGTTGTATTTTATAGTAAATATCATTTAACTGAGATGTCCGAAGTTTTACATTCATGGATGCCGAGAAAAGTACGAAAAACAGCGTTTTTTTTCAACCGGCGTCGACCAGTTATTCTTATGTTATCTTATGCGATCGCCGTCCGGCGATTGCGAATTTGTCATTATAAAATTATATTTTTCGGAATAATTACAGGATATCTAGCGCAATCATTTTGCTGGATGCCTAGAATCGACATTTACTTTAAGATGAGTAAGATATTTCTTAATAATTCGGTAGTAAATATTTTCGATATCTGCAAACGGTGTATCCTACCTTTAAAGAGGTTGAACATAACAAAAACATCTCGATCGAGTGTAGCCTTGCTTCCAGGACTCTTTAAAATCGAACTGAGGCTACGCTAACATCTCCATAAATAAATAAATGTTTTAGTTTCCGCGGATCATTCGACTCAGGTTTACATTGGGTGTGACGTGTTGGCGGAACGTGACACAGTCTACCGCTGTTTGCTAGCTGTCGGGGCCTGGCCTTAATTGTGAACCCTACATAAATATGTTTGGCTTCTTCGCGAGCACTGGCGGTGAGGAGAGAAAAAAATACATGTACACGACTATTTCATGTCAACGTGTCAGTACTGTTCACTTTCATATCGTTTAATTGCCATTTCCGCACTTCAAATTCGATTTCCTATCGTGGGTGTGTGTCTGTGTGTTTCTAGTTTGTGAAAACGGTCACGTACTGCCAAATAGAAGACTTTTTAGAAAATCCAATTTACATTGACTGATAGGTTTAACATTTCGAATATCGACACCCGATGTTATGTCATATTATCCAAATATTGAATGCTTCAAGTGGTGTAGTAACACTAGCCACCCGCGGGGATCCATGGAGCCTTCTGTTTTTCCCGAGGCGAAGCCGAGGGAAAATGGAATGCTACATGGATAGTTTTACTACACCGCAAGATCAATATTTGTTTTATTACACCTCAACCACAGATTCTGCTTGGTTTTAATATTATAAAATTAGTTTAAATGAACTTCGATTTCAATACGAAATTGATGGGAAATGTCTGCTCTTTTCTAAACCACCCCTTCACGAAATGTTTGAACCCAACTCTGCAGCGCAGGCTCTTTGGAACAATACGCGCAACGCTCAACGCGCACATTAGCATGCATTTGCACACACATTTCGCGCCATGGGTATAGTACTTTGGTTGCTACGGTTGTGGCCGTGCACAAAAACATAGTAAATAAAGAAAATATCATGTGACTAGCTCTCGGCCAATCAAGACACGGAATCTGTGGGTGAGGTGTTATAAAACATTTGAAAGGAAAACCTATCAATTCCATTGGCACCAATCGACGAAGAAGACATCAAAATCTTACTAACGGTTTCATTTTATCTGAATCTTCCACTTAAAAGATGTTATGTCCGTTTTTCGAACGGGGCACTACCGAGCTCTCGTTTAAACCTCGTGAATTCTCAAACGCCCGAGACTGCGAACTTGCTGCGAATAAAACTTCGCTCACGGTGTACGTCACTATCGAGTTCGTGCGCTCCGACTGTGTAGGCCCATGGCAAAGTCAAGTAAACTAGGTATTGTTGTACACCAAACGTTGGCCTAAAATGCCCTCAAACCTGCTCAATTTCACACACACACACACACCCATGTGAACCACATAACGATCGAGGCTCGATATGGTGTTTTTCTTTATTCCTACGTTATACCCAATCCCCATTGCTTTGCGCTTGCACCGTCGACCGAGGGGCTTTTGTTTCCTTTGTTCTCCTTTGTGTCTCGCCCCTCGGTCGTTATGTGGTGCCGGAACACACATACCTTACATACGTACTGTGGACATTCCTTTGTCTTCGTGTAGTTAAAAAACGTTGACTAAATTCCCTTTTTTTCTCGCTTCCCCAAAACAAATTTACCCTCAAATTTGGATTATGGGCCTCTCAGCTGTCCCTTCTATCTTTTCTATATTTAACCCTAACCCGTTTTTCCTCTAGCGCTCTTTTTCGGAAACTGAAAAACGGATTGTGGACCTGGGCAAGTCCACAAACCGTAACCTCTTCCCGCATCGTGTGGACCTATGTTGTTCGGAGGTCCACAGTGCGTATGCAAGACTAACTCACAAAAGTGAAATTGAGATTGGACAAACAACAATTTGGCTAGGCCGCTATAACAACCCTTGAAAGGTCTTGAAAGTTTCTGATTTCTGGTTATTTACTTTTATCCTACAGGTGAATACATGTCATCATTCAATGGTAATAAACACTGCAACCTAATGGCTAAGCAGGTGCTAGCTAGCATTACGGGGGCGTATTTTCTATAAACACCCACTAAATGACGCGGACGTGCAGGAAATTAGTCAAATGACTGGGTTTCTATCGCGCGTGCATTAGCGCCGAATGTATACCGAGCTTTCTGTCAGTAAATACAAAAAGTTGCTACAATGTTGATGGCCTAAACGATGTTGTTATTACACCGATTTTAAAACTTCTATCCTTGTGAAAACATCTATTTGTTCTCGTGTACAAAATTATTAGAAAGTCGAGCACGTTTTTCAAAATGCTCCTATTTTAACCACATTTAATTTCCTGGGTTGAAATTTCGACCCAATGTACCCTATTATTATACCTAACCCAAACACTAACCCTAACCCACGTCCTAACCCTAGGTTTTGAGTGATTTGAGTAAAATCAAAAAAATCTATTTCGTGAGATTTCTTGTGGAGACCTATTCATCTATATAAATTACCTTGTGGAGACCTTTTGACTCCCATTGTCCCTATTGTGTTTAGGTCTCCACAGGGTATCGATTTTAGAAACACCAGTTCGTGGCAAACTGTGTTTTGTTTGTATTGTCACCGAAATACCCCAGACAACATACTCCAAAGCAAAACAATTGTGTTCGTCCAACAAAAACATGTTTGGGTTGAACGCATTCAGCCATGATGTGCATCATGCTGTATGTTGCCCAATATATGTTTGTTTCTTGTACACAGTCATTATGTTTCTGAAGAAGATCTTGTTAAGATCGAAATATTAGGCCCTCTTAACTTATTTGATTTGTATATTTCAGGTCATTCCAGCCAGTAAGCAGTTTGCAGCAGTTTTAATCTTATTCATGTTCGCATTTTATTTACGGTAGTGTCATTAATGTAGGTATTGTCCCGGCTTTCGTTCGCTAATTAGGTTGCTGTTGTACTTTCGTCTTATTAAATCTACAAAAGTTTAAGAATGAGCAACCAAAATGAATGGCTATATCTCTCTGTATTGGGTACTGTATTTGTATTGGTCTAGAATGATCACGTGTCTGTTTTCCCCACGATATTCTTCTGGGGTTTTCCCCCACCTCTAAAACTGTACCTTCTTCTCATTGTCTTCTCTCTACAGGTTTCTTCAGGCTTGCGAACTACAGTGCCTTTGGCGCTTTTGAGGGATCCTTTGTTTCATTACCGGAAATATATAATAATAATTAAATATCGTCGTTGATTTTCCTCCGAATCAATTCTTCCAAATAGGCACTTGGGGAGACAAATTAAGTTTTTAGGTAATAAGGAGACAGTGGCACTTAGGGAGACATTTCAGTGTCTCCCTAAGTGTCTAGCTACCCTAAAAAACGATATTTGGGAGTTATTTTTGTCCTAGAACGACAGATTTTGGTCTAAATAGCATCAATCTCGAAGATCTTAGAGAAAAGGGTTATGTTAAACAAGTTAGGACTGTTTTAAGTTTGTGTACATCTCTATGGGATTGTCTCCCCAAGCGCCTATTTGGAGGTATGTTAATGTTTTTTGTTATTTCTTTGCCGTTTTTTTTACCAGTTCCCCTAGCCGGTGTGATTTTGGGCTCACTGTGCGGGGCCGCTGTCCTAGCGGGTGTCATGTTCCTACTGTACCGCGTCTACCGAAGAAAATGCGGGGGACGATCCAAATACGAGCGACTGAGTGGCTACGGAAAGAAGACGGCCCCCGCCGTACATATCGACGGGAAAAGTCTGGCCACGCCCACAGTCAGGTGAGATTTTGTTGTATTTGGAGAATATTATGAAACCGTACTACGTCGTTGGGGTAATAATTCACTGCACGGCCCTGCCGTCTCCTGTGGCGCGGTTATTGACCTCGTCTTGGGGACGCAGCGAGTGGGAGTACGCCACCTTGTAGATTAGAGAGGTCCGCTATGATTACGCACGCTTGGAAGACCTCATTAAACTCTTGTCTCGGCTAAGAGCTACGCAGAAACACACTCTGTTAAAACCAGGGAGCAATGGTTGAAACAAAGCCAAGATTCTCTCGTCTTGAAGACGGTATCAAAATGGAATCTCCCACATTTTTTTTTTATAAAAGCATGTTCGTGATACAGATTAATGTTCATCTTATACAAGCTGAGCTTGTTAGGAGTATTTTTTATAAAATTACCTTTTACCTTTTGGAAATTGAAAAGATAGTACCAAACATCTTCTTTTCTTTTTTTTCTTTTTTACCACAAATATTTGAGATTGGGGGTGATCCAACGGTGGGGGTGATCCAACGGCCCATTCTCCTTGTACAAAAATGGGATATCGCTACCGTGTAGGCTTTAATATACAACGACCTATATCGTATACGCAGGAATTCCGTAATAATATATGAGTTTTTCGAAATCTGTTCTTTGTCTTCCACTTCGGCTTTGCCTCCGTCTTCCGAATAATTGATAGGCAAATACACTCTAAATGGGTCAGATTGACCCCGAAAAGTATCCGAGTCTGCACAATCCTTATCCTGTTTAAAAATGACCCTTTTTTTCAAGTTAGGTCGAAATTGCACTTTTTCGAGTCAAATTGACTTTGTTCTTGTAAATTGAGACCTCGAAAAGTTCGTATTTGACCTGGAATATGATTGTGCAGATGTTTTTCTCGGGTCAATCTGACCGAGGAGTTTCGAGAGTGTAAAAATGAAAGCAAAATTTTTAACTTTTGGGTTTTATCATCCGATTGAATGTTTTGAAGCAAAATGTGGCTTAAGTTCTAGCAGTTGTGAGCCTAAAATCATCTTAAGCCTAAGACGAAACGAAGCCAGGGATTTGAAAAGACCCATAGCGGGAAGACGGTTGGGATAGCTTGTCAATAATTAACCAATCTTGTCTAACTGATAAGTTTTCCAAGTTAACGCGACAGGTGCGATGTAAAACATTGCGATGTGTTGTGTCAAAAGGAGCAACTAGGACGCCCTCTCTCGGTACAACTCTCTATTATATATAGAGGGCGCCGATAGGATACTCAAACAGTTGCGTTACGGAAAACTATGATTAAATTTCCCCCCCCCCCCCCACCCCCCTTTGCTTTTAGTGCTTTTAGTCACAAGAGGGTAGACTTAAATCAATCGGCTGGCGTCGGGCGGTACACATTACTGATGAGTCCAGTGCGTGCGAGACACCGAACAGACTGATGTGACGTCATAAAATTGCTAATTAGAGGGCGCTGTGGTTTTTATGCTGTGGGGCGATTTCTTGCCACTTCTTTAAACTCGGACTCGTCTTCGGCTTCGGCTTTGTCTCGGCTCCTGCATCGTCGGTCATTGACGTTAAGAGACTTTTTTTCGTAAACGATTGGTTCTGTTTTCACGTATTTTAACGTACAGCCCGTGCTGCGACTCTTGTCTTTTTTTCTGAACACTTGGGCCGTTTTCCAAACCCCAACTTCGTCTTTGTCTCAGGCTCCATTGATGCAGTTTAGCAATGGGCTGAAGCCGGAACGGAGCCGAAGCCAGGGGTTTGGAAAACGGCCTTAGACACACAGATGGCTCCCCTAACAGTGCCAGGGAAGGGGAAAAAAGGGAAAGGTTTTCAAAACGGCTTTTGGCTGTTAATTGAGCTGTCAAATGTCCGGACTCCAGGGATTGCGAATCTTTGCGGTTTGAGAGCAGTCTAGCGCAAGGGATAATCGTCATTAAGACTAAATGTGGAAGCAAGGGCGTACCTTTTAATCTCCAGGGGGATTTAGATCTGACCTTAATCTATGGTGTGTAATTAGCCAGAAACATCGAGCAAACCCCCCCAGAACCATGCCGAGTAATGGAACGAATTCACCCACTGCAGTCGGACGAAACTACCCTACTATTACTAACAATCAATTAATATCCTTGACATTTTCATCAATCGCCACTATTTTCGGTATCTGCGTCACAAGTGCGCCGGTGTGAAAGGTAATTCTGTCCCCCCTGGTAAATGTGTCCCCCCGGACAGACTTACCAGGCCGTGACCCGGTAAATCTGTCCGGGGGGACACATTTACCTAGGTATTTCTGTCCCCCTCCAGGTAATTCTGTCTCCCTGTCCAACGTTAAACGTGTCCCCCTGGTAAAATTGTCCCGTGCAACGTCACAAGTCTAGCACCCACCAGACGCAACAACCAGTGTAGTACAGGTTCACCTCTTCATGGTGCATCATTTTTGGCAGACTGTAGGATGTGTAGCGTACTACAAATTACAGGTGGTCAAAAGTGCTGCCACATTTCGTGCTGGGTATACAGAATTTGTACGCGTGCAAGAAGTCTGAAAATACTGATTACCGCTAATTTCCCTTTCGCGCAGAAACGTAGATCGGTTGATTTAATTAATACAGTTATTTATATTTTTATTTCTATTTTGATAAATCGATGAAGGGAACAGAAGTCCAAATAATAAATACCATGTAGGCTTTTCATTGAAATAACATCAAAATAACCACTTATGTGTGGAACATTGGGGGACAAAATTACCTAGAGAGGGGACAGAATAAACTGGAGGGGGACGGAATTAACGGCTCTAGGGGGACACTTTTACCTAGGTAATTCTGTCCCCCCGGACAATTTTACCGGGGGATAGAATTACCGTCCACACCGGCATGGGTGTTAATAATCCTGATTACGTATATTCTGTCCTTTCAGTTGGTTAAAGTTAGATAATTAACTTGAAGAAGACAAAATGAAATACAGCTAGGGACAAAATAGCTATACATGTTACCATGTGTTTATTGTTCCATTTGTCCAAAGCCGGCCGCACATATTTCCAAAAATTACCAGTTTCACTTGCTCGATTCTGCTTTAGAATCGGTCACATGACCATCAGTCACTTGATGACCAGTCACGTGATGACAAAATGGCTGCCGTCAATTTTCACTCACGTGACTTCCTTCTTGCTTTCGATTGGTTAACGTAAGGTCCAGTGAAATCATATAGTGCCGCCCGCACACCTTAGCTTTCCGGTGATTCGGTAAAATCAAACAAAATCGAACATGTTTTATTTCGTTCGGTCGCCCGGTGGCAAATTGTTTTTCTTCGAAACGACATCGCCATAGAACTGTATTTTAGCGCATCTGATTGGTTGTTTAACATCTACGTCATCCATTCATCCATGTGTCGCATTGCATGAGGTGTACTAGGGTAAAAAAAACCCAGAGTCCTAGGGTCAAAAGGGGTTAGGGTTAGGGTTAGGGTTAGGGTTGGGGTTAGGGTTAGGGTTGGGGTTAGGGTTGGGGTTAGGGTTAGGGTTAGGGTTAGGGTTAGGGTTAGGGTTAGGGTTAGGGTTAGGGTTAGGGTTAGGGTTAGGGTTAGGGTTAGGGTTAGGGTTAGGGTTAGGGTTAGGGTTAGGGTTAGGGTTAGGGTTAGGGTTAGGGTCAATAAGTTGAGAGTCCTAGGGTCAATAAAACCCAGAGTCCTAGGGTAAATAAGTTGATAATCCTAGGGTCAATAAACTGAGAGTAAAATTTACTACCTTGACGTAACAGATAGCCAATCAGATGCGCTAAAAACCAGTTCTATGGCGATGTCGTTTTGGAGAAAAAACAATTCGCCGCCCGCCGTACGGTCAAATCGGTACGATTTTTTTTACCACACACATCTCAATTTCGCACTGTATTGTTAAATGGTGAAGAAACGGTGTGTTAGGATACTGTGGTAATTTGAAGCATGTTCGTGTGGGTATCAGAATGCCATTTCATTCATTGGATTTTAATCTTTCTTTGCAGCTTAAAAGCCGTTCCTTTCACACTGCCGCCGGCCCCTAACTCGAGGGATCGGGTGGCTGCTTTATGTTACCCACTGGCGATCAACTCCCCGTCCCGTGACAGTTTGGATCAGCCCGACGCACGGTCCACCGAGCGCCGACCGTCCGTCTCCGCCGACCGTAGGCCGTCCTTCAGCGACCGCCTACCGCCGAGCCTGCCTCTAGCGGAGCGCAGACCGTCGGTGGTCGAAGACACCAACGGCAGACGGGATAGTGTCAGCGGTCTCAGCGTGTGTAGCGATTCGACCGAGGGCGGCGGCGGCTCCCCGACCTACGGCAACTCGCGTACGGGGTCCAGACGATCTTCCGTGGCCGATGTAATGAGTCCGGCGGGTAAGTTTCAATAAATAAACGCTGACAAGTGGAATAGAATCCAACGGTGTCAGTTACAAATGCCCGACTTGCATTTATTATTACTTGGACAATCGTCATTGCTCGCTGTATGAAGTTGTTTACAAGATGAATGTACGTCTAGCCAGCACGAGGCTCCGTCGCGACTAGTGTTTCCCAATGAAAACAAAATAGATTTGATTTGTTTTGCGAAGAAATTCTTACCTAAAGTGCCTCTTTGGCCTAAGAATTCAAAAACGACAGACGCGGGTAGAAGCTCATCCTGCTGAATCAGAAACGAGTTTCTAAATCAGAACAGTTCCTGGCCATTTTTCCATAACCCCAACTTAGGCTTCGTCTCCGGCTACATCCCCATTGCAAAACTGCAAGAACGAAGCCAAAAACGGAGACCAAGCTAGGGTTTGGAAAAAACAGCCCATGTTGTCGTGACGTATCAACGCCAAGATGGCGTCCAGCATATACTGGCCTTATTCTTGACGAATGAGGGCGCTGTATATAGCGACGTCACTTGGGGTATAAATATAAGAGATTTTGTTTTCTTCTAAAGACTCAAAATACATTGTTCTGACGGCTGATATTGTTATTTAGATGTTTTTTTCGGATACCTGATTTTATATTTTTTGTTTAATATGAGAACCCCATACGTCAGTATATCGTGCTAATTAAATGTTTTATAAAAATTGAACGAAACTCCAAACACCCTTCAAATGATGAAGCGTTTTCCATTAATCAAATCAAATCGAATCAAAGCAACAGAAAGATTTGATTTTTACGGTGTTTATATATAAACAAGTATCTTTTTTCCCGTTTCCAGCAAAACCAATAACCTTTAATGATTTGTGGCGTCAACTCTCCAGTGGTTACATGTAATAAAAAAGGGGAGAAAATGGGATCGGCAGTTGATTTATTCTCTTAACAAATAAACATCTTTACGCTTCAGCCTTTTTAGATCTGTCTAAATGTACCATTTGGTTGAACAAAATAATGCCACTAAGTGTAATCATCTGCGTGTTATTACAAGCATTCTACACCGCGTAAACTTCGGTTCGTTCAAAATGTCCGCTTACCACTTCAACATGATTGATCAGCTATTCAGCGCTTTCTTATCGAAACCAACGATTCTGCCTTGTTGAATACAAATTGTGTTCCATGTGGTTGCGCACATCCAAATAAAGTCCCATAGACAACAATGATAAATACCCCAACTTCAAAAAATTGGGGAAAATACTCACAACTCTCCAAGGTGACTAAACTATACACCAAAATGAAGCTTATTTCACCATCTTTCATTTTCTGTTCAATTTGTGTGGGGTCATCCGATAACTTTTGGGTGATATTTCCCTCCAAAGGAGAACACCCCTAAAACTAGTTTTGAAGTCCAATCTGCAGAGCGTCCATTTTGAAAAAAAATACCCTCTCGCTCAAGAGCCAAGTAGTGCCAATTCCATGGCCAGATTCATTCCAAATGCTCAGAATTAGAAGCTCACACTCCCGGACCGAGGTGGTACACTGTATTTTTACAATCCTTCGAATGCATGGCTCTCAAAATGCTCTTTAGAAAATTATTTCCTGGGCATGCAAAATGTGATCTGGTCGGCGCAAGCAATTTTGGGCCTATTTACAACCGTGCACCCATGTTAGTAGCTTTCAATGACGAAGCTGCCAAACAAATAGTATTATCTCTACTCAACCCGGACCAAAATCTAGCGCCGTACCAGCATTACGAAGGGTGACTTTTGCACATATTTCTCCCCCCCCCCCCCCCCGGGACATTCTTACACATACGGCCGCAATCACTCAGGGTCGCCCCGTACGAATATTTGCCATAATTTCATTAGGGCGAGAATCCGACTCTGTTTTGTTTGACTGTACTGCAACCTTCTGGCAGATGCGCCGGATTGAATTGGTATCGATTCTCCAAAGTCTTATCCCAAAGTCACGACCTACATTGGCAGGTGTTGATCACGTGATGTCCGGCCGCCTTTTGTATGTGTGAGGCAAGCGTTAAAGGTGGTGCGCATGTTATGTGCAAACAATAAAAAACGAAACTGTAAAAAAAAAAAATTGAAATTACTTCATGTATAGTAGATAATAATTTACAGCATTCTGTGATTGTGTCTTATTATGCTGTAATTTTGTTAAGAAAAGTGGAAGTTTGAATAGTTTTTCAACGATGGTTCGGCCTAACTATCGTTGGGCTAAACATTTTTTTTTTTCAGTTTGCGACCAATTGACCGAATTTTATTTTATCATCGTTTGGTTTGATGATATCTGTGGACGGGCGCAAGCCAGGGGCCAATTTCATAGAGCTGCTAAGCACACAAATTTGCTTAGCACAACAAAGTCTTGCTCACTTAAAAACAGGTTACCAGCTAAAATTCTACTTGTTTTTCATGCTAAGTAAACAACCAGCTAATTATCAATCAAAAACAATAAAGATCACGGGAAAATTTGGTATGTAACCTTGTTTTTGCCAAGGACAAATGTTTATGCTAAGCATATTTGTTGTGCTTAGCAGCTCTATGAAATTGGCCCCGTAGATGGTTCCTTGATCCGCCATCTCCTGAAATCTATTAATTGTTCCCCTTTGTCTGAAGCGTCCGGTCAGGGAACCAGACTTTTAACATAGAGTATATATTCGTCTTATTTTCTGCGCACATTAAAAACCATTGTCCTTATAGCAGTGTACACCCTTCGGTTGGGACTGGCGAAATGTGCTCGTCATAACCGGAATCTCGTTCTAGCCGAGCTCGTAATAACGACAGTCGACCGTGTAGGTGGTGGCACCCTGTGAATTGAAAGTAAGGCCGTGTCCGAAACGGCTGTCTAGAGCTACAGCTACGGCTAATGTCTGCGTCGGCCATTTTGAAGCGCTGTCCGAAATGCTGTCTAGAGCTACAGCTACGGCTACCTCGTCACAAAAATCTAGCCTTAAAAGAAGTTGTCTAGCTCAGGCCAAACAAAATGGCGGCAGCACTAACGTTAATTTTGGAGCAAATTTTCGTTTATTTTTCAATGATAGTGCATTGAATTGAAACTAACAGATCGACCAAAACGTCAATATCATCAGGTATTTCGACTGGCTGTAAACAAACATTGCGTAACATCTAGCAGACGATAATTGTTGTAAATTCTTACATCGTAATTTTGAAAACACTAATTCAAGCATCGCTTGGGGGGCGCACTAACTAGCCGTAGGCTCTACCGTAGCCACGTCCGAATTCCATTTGCCTTAGCGCCTACGTAGACGTAGCTGTAGCTGTAGACGTAGACCGTAGCTCTAGACACTCGTTTCAGAAACGGCCTAATACTAGTTAACGTGCCCTGTGCAGGTGCCTTCGTGCTAGGTGGTCTGAACCCTGACCTCTATCGTATGGAGGACGAGGAGGATGACCTGGACTTCCCCGATGATCACATCGGTCGCATCTGGCTGGCCGTGGAATACGAGATGGAGTCCGAGAGACTGGTGGTGTCCTTGATCAAGGCCAAGAACCTGCCCAGTCGGGTACGAGGCAGCGTCAACCAATGCGACCCGCTCGTCAAGGTCTTCTTGCTGCCCGAAGAAAGGCGCCACCTACAGTCCAAGGTCAAGCGGAAAACCACCAATCCAAAGTTTGACGAAAGCTTTGTCTTCCAGGTAGCAATCAATCACTCCTTTTCAACTGTTTTTTTTTTTCAAAATGGTTTTGGCAAAAGATGTATCCGAAAAAGTTCCGAGTAAAAATGGCACTTTTCCCAGTCGGCACTTTATTTTCTCGGATCATTTTTCCCACGGAAAGTATCACAATAACCGGGAAAGTGTTACTGTGGCCCAAAACAAAGTCATTTCTTTTGCCGAAAAGTTGTCATTTCGACCCGGAAAAGTACCGTTTTGACCCGGAAACAGATCAGGATCTATAGTACCCGGATTCCAGGTCAAATCTGAGTCGGGACTTTATTATTTATTATTATTATTAGTATTATTAATGGTAATGAAACCAAGGATCCCTCAAAAGCGCCCCAGGCACTGTAGCTCGCAAGCCTGAAGAAACCTGTAGAGAGAAGACAATGAGAAGAAGGTACAGTTTTAGAGGTGGGTGGAAAACCCCAAGAAGCACATTCTGAGGAAAAACCCACGGAATCAGGCAGGGACTGAAAACCCAATCCCCATATTTGACCAGGCGGGATTCGAACCCGGGTCACAGCGGTGATAGGCGAGGAAAAAACCGCTGCGCAAACCATTTTGGGGGCCATTTCTAAAGCATTAATTTATTCGAAAGCTTCCTTTTGTGTTGATAACCTGTTTAGCGCGCCAATAGGCCGTATTTTTTTAACGTTGAGGGCGCTGTGCTCACGGTATTGGGGGTATAATTAAAAGTGATTAGAAGATAATTCACGTCAGTTTACATATTCTTACATCTCCAAAATCTACATTTTTCAATATTCCATTTGTTAGATAAAAGTAAAGTTACTGAACCACTTCATTGAAAGAGATTTTACCTGTGTTGGGTACCCAGAAAATGGCGTCTTACAGCGCCCTCATGCGACCAGGAATACGGCGCATTTGAAATGGCTGTTGCTTATCGATATACAACTACAGCCTTTGACAGCAACATAAAATGAAGGGTTTTTGACACGAGACGAGCATGTGATACGAATTCTCAACGCCCTCCTTAACCAGTTCGCGCCGGGATTATTGTAACATTTTCCCAGCCGAGGCGCAGGATTATTCTTAAAAAACTTGATTCGAGGCGGGTTCAGACCGATGGTACCGGGAGGCACACCCATGGCCAAGTTCGATCAAGGACTATAGTTAACTATAGTTTGACTAACTCTGATCGCACTCAGGCTAGTCGACGATGGTTGGACTAGTCTAGTCGACTATTCACGACCAGCCTACCGCGGTTGGTCGCATCAATGGTAACCAATAGCCGCTTTAATAGCACAATAAAGAGAGGACCAGTTTGGCAGTTATCAATAGTTCGACTAGATTCGTTCGCACTTCGACTTCAGTGCGCATGCCCTAATGACGTCACAAACTAACCACTAGTTAACTATAGTTCCTTGATCGAACTTGGCCCATGCATTTCCGGCCTTGCTCGCTGCTGACAGACATTTCCGGCCCAAGTTGCTCGTGACGTGTTTATGCGTCATCCGTTTTAAATCTCGAAAAGACTTTGCGTGTATATACATCCTCTGGCGCGAACTGGTTAAAAGCATTGTTTTTTGTTTCTACACGTGAAGGTTACATTCAAAGCGTTACAGCAGCGAACTCTCCGACTATCGGTGTACGACGTTGACCGCTCCAAACGCCACAAGTTGATTGGGCACGCCCTCTACCCCCTGAAAGATCTTGATTGCGAGGCTCACCAAAAAGTCGTCATGTGGCTGGACCTGGAAAAGGAGTGCACAGAGGTAGGCTGGATGCAAGACTAATTCTTCCAAATAGGCACTTGGGCAGACAAAATTAGCGTAAGTTTTTAGGTAATAAGAAGACAGTGGCACTTAGGGAGACATTTCAGTGTCTCCCTCAGTGTCTAGCTACCCTAAAAAACGATATTTGGGAGTTATTTTTGTCATAGAACGACAGATTTTGGTCTAAATAGCATAAATCTCGAAGATCTTAGAGAAAAGGGTTAGGGTAAACAAGTTAGGACTGTTTTAAGTTTGTGTACATCTCTATGGGATTGTCTGCATAAGTCTCTATTTGGAGGTATATGGAGACATTTCAGTGTCTCCCTAAGTGTCTAGCTACCCCACAAAACGATATTTGGGAGTTATTTTTGCTCGGAGAAGACAGATTTGGGTCTAAATAGCATAAATATGAAATTTCGTGGAAAAAGCTCCAGGTAAAAACGGGTTAGGTTACAATAAAGATTGTGCACGACTCTATGGGATTGTCTCCCAAAGTGCCCATTTGGAGGTATATAAATTATTATTATTATTATTATTTATTATTCTTTCTGGTAATGAAACCAGAGAACCCTCAAAAGCGCCCTAGGCACTGTAGCTCACAAGCCTGAAGAAACCTGTAGATAGAAGACAATGAGAAGAAGGTACATTTTTAGAGGTGGGAGGAAAACCCCAGAAGAATATCCTGGAGAAAACCCACGGAGTCAGACAGGGACTGAAAACCCAATCCACATATTGGACCAGGCGGGATTCGAACCCGGGTCACAGCGGTTGAAGGCGAGGAAAGAACCGCTAGGCCAACCTGACTTCCCTAGAAGTCTAGAATAGGTTACACAGCAAAGTACGATCGTGGGTTATTCCATAAAATGTGCAGGGGTCCAAAAATGTGACAAGATGTTGTGTCTGTTACACCTAACCTGTGTAATTTGGCACACGCGTCATTGAAATTACCTTCAAGCTATTACTTACTGGCTTATCTAGCAGTTAACTAATCCCTCGTGGAGATAAAAGGCATTAATAAAAGTACGTGTGATTTAAAGCTTTGCATGGTGGAGACTAGACTTAGAAATATTTGCGGTAACAACATATGAAAGGATCTCTTTTGAGAAGAGGTATAAGGTGGTTCTGATAAGAACCGGTAGTTCTTGAATTCGCCAAATCAGATGCAACGTTGAACATGAAAACATCGGATCCCAAGTTTACGGCGTGGTGGCGCTATGCTGGGTACCAACTGATCATTGTCATGTTGTTAAATTTCAGGCGGCGTCGTCTGAAGTCGGCGACCTTCACTTTTCTCTCAACTACAACGACAGCATAGAGCGACTGACGGTGGTAATGATTGAAGGCAAAGGGGTCCGGTTGATAGAGGGATTCCAGCACGTAGGTAAGATGGCAGATATTAATGTAGAAACTAGAAGAGCGCATGCGCTATACTATGCGCGCTACGCAACACGTGCTGTGACCCCTGACCTCTACACCTGGACGGATCATTGTCCATATCCTGCCGTGCTAACGCTTGAAGTCGGCGCGAACGAGAAGTGCAACATGGCGGACCCAAGACGTCACTTCTGTGAGCCAATGAAATGTCCAGGGGCCAATTTCACGGAGCTGCTAAGCACAAAAATTTGCTTAGCATGAAAATTTGTCCTTGGTAGAAACAAGGTTACAGACCAAATTTTCATGTGATCTTTATTGTTTTTGATTGATAATCAGCTGGTTGTTTGCTTAGCATAACAAACACGTAGAATTTTGGCTGATAACTTGTTTTTAATGAGCGATACTTTTTTGTGCTAACAAATTTGTGTGCTTAGCAGCTCCGTGAAATTGGCCCCAGGTGTAAAGGTCAGTGGATTTACTCCGTACATTTTTTTATTTATAAACATTACGTCATACGTACCGTACCCACTGACCTCTACACCTGGACATTTCATTGGCTCACAGAGTGACGTCGTGGGTCCGCCATATTGCACTTCTCGTTCGCGCCGACTTCAAGCGTGAATGGGCAATGATCCGTCCATGTGTAGAGGTCAGTGGCTGTAACCCGTCCGCCATTTTGTAAGAAAGCAACGCGATAGTAAAATACCCGGATGTATCATGCACTTCAACGGTGCAATGGTTCAGGAGTCATATCGTTCCACATCAGTAGACACTGGCGCATGCGTAACGGCTGATGCAAAACCACCAAACGAAGGCCACTCCTTAACTGTGATCTTCACGTGGCATGTCGAACGTCTTATGACCTCGCCCGATTTGGACGAGTTATCTTTGCGCAGAGGCGATATCGTAACCAATGAGATATAACAGTATTTATGGACATTTCGATTAATCCTGGTCCTAATGGTTTGAATCACACCGACAATGACGAGTTGTATGTTGATGGCAAACTGCATTCCAATTTGAATACCCCTCACATTCACAATAACAGGAAAATGTCTTATTCACGCAACCAAGCCTGATGAGGCAACCAGTCAGTTAGCAGCTGTGGCCGCTATGGAAAGCTGTATCAGGGATATCAGGCAATGGATGATTCATGATAGGCTTATGATCAATGATAGTAAGAGTGAATTTCTTGTCATTGGCACCCGACAACAGCTACACAAAATCAACATTCCTAGCATTACTGTGGGGGAATCTGATATTTTTCCTCAATCATGTATTAGGAATTTGGGGTCATGGTTTGACTCGCAGTTGACCATGAATACTCACATTACTAAGGCTTGTTCGGCTGCTTTCTTTCATTTGCATAACATTAGAAGTATTAGCAAATTTTTATCTCGTGATTCTCTACTGACCTTAATCCATGCCTTTGTTACTAGCCGTATGGATTATTGTAATAGTTTATTGTATGGCCTACCGAAAACTCAAATAATTAAACTACAAAGAGTTCAGAATGCAGCGGCGAGACTTGTGTCCAATACATCCAGGTTTCAGCATATAACACCCATCCTTCGTGAATTACATTGGTTACCTGTTTCGTTTAGAATTAATTTTAAAATTATTTTGCTTACTTTTAAGGCACTCCATGGTCTATCACCAGCGTATATAACAAATCTTATTGGTATTAATAAATGTTCTCGTTATAATCTTAGGTCAAGTAAGAGTGGTCTTGTGTTAGAGTACCCTAGGGGTAAGATGCTTACTACACTGGGTGCTCGAGCCTTTTCATCTGCAGCCCCTGCGCTGTGGAATGCACTTCCATGCCACATTCGCAGTGAACAGACACTTGGCTCTTTTAAATGTAAGATTAAAACGTACCTTTTTGAACAGGCATTTGTTGATCAGTAAGTCTGTATTTTTATAACAACAACAAAAAAGAAAAGAAAAAAAAAAGGGTCTTAGTTTATATTTTAAGTGTCACCGTGCCAGGTAGCTAGATACTTATTTAATTCGTAGGTAGGGTCAGAGGCGTCTGTCTCCGGGAAAGATCGAGACTTCACCGATGTCAGCAGGGTTAGGCTTAAGTAATATATTCTCCCTGCTGGCGAGACAGATGTATCCCCATACTGCGGTTTGGGCACTGGCGCGTTGACATGACTTTATATATATATTAATATTATCGTAATCCTTTTGTTTTTTAATTTTTGTAAAGTAGTTACAATAATGCTGATTTTGTAATGCGCCTTTGATCATTTATATGCAAAAGGCGCAATATAAATTTTTAATTATTATTATTATTATTATTAACCGAGGTGCGATTATTGCTAGTTGAAAACTTATCCCAATACCCCGCAATGACGACGTGAAATACCGTCGGCATATGCAATTTTTGACGGTCTCCACGGAGACCCAAATAATTAAAACGAAAAGTAGAAAAATGTAAAACCATACGTAAGCAGCATATCAATAATTTAGTACCGTCCATTTTTTCCCAAGTTTTCTTTTATGCTAATTTTGACCACTGCCATTCTAACTTCTCTTCTTTGTTTACATTTTATGTAGTTTGCATAAAATCGGCTTATTTGCATGCGACCTTAGATGCTTTGTCAATATTAATTTGCATGTATTAATTAAGTGTGCTATCGCAGAGCATCACGGGCGATCTTACTCACGTAGAAGCGACAGTGAAACTGTTATCATGTACAGTCTTTTACCTAACGATCTAAGCTGACAAACTGGCGATTTAAGGATCTAAGGATCCAGAACATATAGTTGAAGAGCTGTTGTGTTATTAAATGAAGTGAAAGTTATCGTTTTCATAAAATCTTCCGTGAAACTGACTGTTGAGATTGTTGATCGGCACAACTGAATTCCCGTGAATAAGACGGATTGATTGAGGCAATATTGACTGTCATGACTGTAATAACTACATTAATTTCAACAGATCGTTAGAGTGTACCCTAACTGAATCTTAATCGCCCGAGTAACAGTGTAGGAAACATGATGAAACCCCACTTTAAAAAAATACTCGGCTTTAAATATACTAATTGTGCATGTGGATTTCCTTGAGTTTTAAGGGGAGGAAATGTCTGTCCCATGACGCAAGCAGTTCTCATGTTTATTAATAAAATTAATAACTTTTACGAAAACCAGTTCGCGCCGGATGACGTATATAAACGCAAAGTTTTCCCCAGATTCAAAACGGATGACGAATAAACACGCCACGAGCAAGGCCGGGAATGTCTGTCAGCAGCGAGCAAGGCCGGAAATGCGTGGGTGTGCTTTCCGGCACTATCGGCCTGAACCCGCTTCGGATCGAGTTTCGTTAACAAATAATCCCGCCCCTCGGCTCGGTGATGTTAAAATAATCTCGGCGCGAACTGGTAAATCATGAAAAGGACTGTTGTAGGCCTACATGCTGACACCAATCATTTCAAAAGTCTGTCATTAGCTCACCAAGGTTTGTGATAACTTATGATTACTCGTGATTACATGATTGCAACTCGGAAATGCTAAGCAAAGTAGTTTGACAAGATCCCTCAAAAACTGTGATGCTGTTTGGGCAACCACTGATCGCTTTCAGATTCTAAATAGGCCAAATAAAAAAAAAACATGTTGAGCGTCATGCCCTTTTTTAAAAAGGAAGGAGGAGGCCCTTTTTTTCTTTTTTTTTCTTTCCCAAAATGGCCGCCTGACACATCTTAATTCGAGTCATGCAGTAAACATGTCACACCCTATCTTGCAATTTAAAATTAATGTGGATCGATCAAGTATGCACCGTACACGACTACACGTCACACCCTAGCCTTCCTATTTGAAAAAAATAAATATTTCCAGAGCATGTACACAGTGATGCTAAAGTCTAAAATACGATCTTAAAATTGTATTATCTTTAAAAAAAAATAAAAAAAAAAATAAAAAAAAAGAAGAAAAGGAGGCGGCCCCCAAAAAGGAAGCGGGCGGTGACGCTAAACATGTTTTTTTGTTTTTTGGCCATAGTCATTTTTTTTTTGGTCTTTTTTTCACAGATTGCTTCATCAAGGTTGCCTTGATGAGCGCCAGTAAAGTGGTCAAATCTAAGAAGACCGAAATCGTCAAGAAAACGTCCAATCCAACCTTCAACGAATCCTTCCAATTCAAGGTTCCCTCGAGTAACACGGACATGTTCAGCATATCGGTGACTGCCGTGCAACACGCCCCAGCAATGAAAGGTATAACGTGGGTTTTTTGTTTACGGAAGACACTTAAAGGGATCGTATACGTTTGGTAATTGGAACCCACTGTTTGTTTCAATCCTATATAGTTATAGATATATACCATAAAACTAACCTGTAAAAATTTCTTTTCAAAAGGTGGTAGCGATTTTGAGATATTGCCGAAAATCTGGAGCGGTTATGTCCACGCAGGAAGAATAATTTGCATTGGAATAAACGTCACTGCAGTAACGCTTCTCATATTCCAATTTTTGGGGATAAAAAGTGGTATATTTTTCCATAACCGCAGTACTTCGAAGTGACAAGTTTCTAAAAATGCATTATACTATCCAAAGCTGCTGTACTTCTTACCAAGTAAGTTTTTATTGACATTAATTTTTGGAGTAATTACCAAACGTATACGATCCTTTTAAGTGTCTTTCCGACAAAAACGGGGCAAATGTTTGTCCTCCCATAATGGCCCGGGCAAAATTTCAGCGCTGAAGAACTTCACCAAAGCCGAATCTCATCAATTCTAAATTTTACTTCAAGAATGTTTACTTCTAAAATAGCTTGGCCTGTATGACGTAACTCACTTGTGGAAAATACGGTACCCTCTGGAGACGTGGACACAATGGGGACAATGGGAGTGGAAAGGTCTCCAAAGGGTAATTTATATAGATGAATAGGTCTCCACTAGGATTACTCAAATTACTCAACAACTAGGGTTAGGATATGGGTTAGGGTTAGTGTTTGGGTTAGGGTATAATATAGGGTATATTGGGTCGAAATTTCAACCCAGGAAAATAATTGTGGTTAAAATAGGAGCATTTTAAAAAACGTGCTTAACTTTCTAACCATTTTGTACACGAGAACATGTCTCCACAGTGATACAAAAATGCGAATGTGTGTACGCCATAAAGCCATGTATCCACAGTGATACAAAAACGCGAATGCATGTACTAATCGGTGTTTTTTCTGCTTTTCTAGGTGACAAACAAATAGGAAGAGTGGTTGTGGGGCCGTTCATGTACGCGAGAGGCAAAGAACTCGAACACTGGAACGAAATGGTCAGCCACCCAAAAGAGACTGTAGCCCACTGGCACTCGCTTACATGATTCCACAGATATCACGGGTCGGGAGCCAGACTGAAGCATGAGTGTGTTGATCACGTGACTTTCACGTGAGTTTGTTGGTTCTAGTTCGCCTCCACGGAGGTATGCCGAAATCCCGAGCCAGTGTGTTATGTGTTCGAATTGGATGTGTTGTGAGAAAATGTTTTGATAAGAAGTACGGGGCCTAGAAAAAGAAAACAATGTTGGTACTGCAGACTATGGCTCAGCCTATGGGAACTTATCGTCGAATAGACGGCAACAGAATCGACTTGAGACCTCGTTTACAAAAAAAACTCGGCTATCATCCGAACTGCTGTCCTGTGGAAAAATCAGCGAATATGACAATCGACTACTTGGATCCGACCGGGTCATCGCTTCAATTCAAGCAAATAATCGATGCTGCGAATGTCAACGACTCTTGCCTGCCCCATTCCAACGACCTTTACAGGCGGGATTCCCTGAAAGGAAAGCAGGTTGTCTGTCAACAGAGGGCGTTCGACAGTTTCCTAAATGCTGGAACGGTAAGACGTCAAGCTCGACTGGAAATAGCTGATAGGGTGGTTCAGTGGTTCGTTAGTGGATGTAGGCTGTGTGGCAAGTTGATACTTGATACAGGCATAATGTGAATAAATCTAATTTGAATAGGAACTAATCTATTATGGCACCTACAAAACCACTGCGCTGGTACGGGCCGAATAAGCCAATTGCGAGATATCACACTTTCAAGAAAATAAAATAGAGACAGTAGCCTTAATAAAAGACTACCAAGCTTGTTCCTTGAACGAGCGAGCGAGCGGCCGCTGCTAGTACAGCTGTCTGATCCGTCTATATGTACGGTATGCCCACATAAATATAAACGCATAGACCGCCAGGTCCTATTCAAAACTACATGATGATTTCGTGATTTGTGCGGCGCCCGACTAAAATACTAACTATGGGCAATTCTACCTTTTGGTATAGGGAATTCGTACACACCCGAAGAGTTCCAGTCAAATACAAATATGAAAGCATGTATCGACTTTTGCATGATTTACATGAACATTACATAATGTTATGCCATAGGCCAACTAGGCATTTTCCGAGCGATTACGTTAGTTAGCCAAGACGTCCTTTTCGAAGGTCATGACGTGGTATACGGCGTATGCTAGAGGGCGCCCGCATCGGCGGCATACGCGCGCTGCATGTCTCGATTGAGACGTCTTGCAACCAAGACTATTATGGCCAGAGACAGCTAGCTGCGCGCGCATGTGTACTAGTAATATTGGCCGCTCGCTCGTTCAGGGAACCAGCTTGGTAGCCTTGTTCAAGGCTATAGAGACGGGTGATTCGGTTGTCTTTCGTCCGGATTAATTATCAAGCTCGCTAAGGTGACGCCTGCCAAATTTCACCGATAAAATGTTGTTCCGACGGCTGCAGAATCGTGTAAAAATCCAAATTACATTACCTATTGTCTTTTGAAAGTAAATTTTCATGATTAAAAACCTGTAATTTTATAAGCGTCTTTACTAGTGGTCGAGTAAAAAAGCGTCGTGAGTGTGCTAGGGGACGAATGAATTTCCATCGCTAGAGGGCGTCATGGTGTATTTGGAATTTTGTTAAGACCACAAATAATGCAGTTTATAAGTAGTTACAGTTTACATACTTGAAGGTGTGTCTTGTGTCTTTCAATAAGTGCGATTTATATTGAAAGGATTACTTGAAATTTAGCATTTATTGGGTTAAAAGATTCGGCGCTAGCAGTACTTTTCAAACAAACAACGTACGCGTTTTTGAAAACATGGATACTGCTAATTTCAGATAGCTGGTTGTAAGTATAGCGCCACCTTGAGATGACTTGATATTTAGACCGGCCATCGACTACTTTTGACCTTTGACCGTGTTGGGTTAAAAGAAAAGCCTCCATTGGAACTTATACTTTCCTGGATACATTAATAAATTATTGTGAGCACGGGGTTTTTACTTTAAGATAAGAAAAATAGAAACCATGTGTTCAAAATGCATATGTTTACTCCAACAACATTTTTGTATTAACATACAGTCCTTTTTTTTTTTTTTTTTTTAATTTTGTTTACGCAAACCAGGAATCTAGACAGACAACAGTTCTTCCTTCGCAATTGATTTTACAAAGATGTTTACATTTTACTACTTTGTAGTAGCTCTTTTTTTATGAAAGCCTGTGAAATTTTTCTTCAGTACATATATACATGTACGCGCGTGGGTGTTTGGAGAACGAGCGGAATCGATTTTATCCGCTCTGTGTACAAGTACCCCCTCACCGGTTGAAAAGAGAGAGGCTTTCGGAAAACGACATCGCCTCGCGGCTTTGGTTACGACATCGCCTTGCGGCTTTGGTTACGACATCCTCGTGTGGCTTTGGTTAGTGTTCATAGGGTTAGGGTTCATAGGGTAGCCCCACTAGTGTGGCCCCGGTGAGGCTAGCGTTAGGGTGTCTTTTTGCTTGTTCTCTATTTCAATCACTGGTCATATGATAAAAACCGGGTAGCTCATTGGCTGTTTAAATTCACGCCACCACCCGCCATATCACCACTCCCGTAACAATGGAATTGATAAATTTGTTTATCCTAATTGAATCAGAGTCTATACTTTATAAAATGCATCAATTTTTTAAATAACAAAAATACATTTGTGATTTAAACATTTTTATATTTAATTCTGTGTTAACGTAATTGTTTTAGAAACTTGATTTGTATTTATTTTGTTATACATGTAAGTGGTTATTTTGGTTTCCGTATAACGTATTCGAATGAAGGATTCGGAACCAGCGCGTGGCTTCAGTGTGTCTAGCTAGTATGTTTTACATTGGAGTAAAGTTGGGACCAAACGTTTCATGTATAGAAGAAGGTCTTTTAAAAAGAAGATTTTTCTAACAAAAACTGTGTGGACAAAAATGTTTGTCAACTAATCCGTTGACGTCTCGACGATAGTCCAATTGACGTCTTGAGACGTAGCGTATACCCAGCGAACACATAACGTTTCAGGAACGTTCCAGTAACGTGTCCAGAACGTTTACAGAACGTTAAAACGTTCTCGGAACGTTCCTAAAACGTTTTGTGTTAGCTGGGATACTGCCTCCATGTCACGGGAAGAAAACGAACGCAATGCCACTGTGTGGTTTTAATGTGGACTCGTCTGTCTGACGTATGTACTGTAGATTTGGACGTACCGTAGCCAACTGTCTTCGAGAAATGTTATAAAATACAAGATTTAGTGGATCATAGTAGCAATCACTACATGTAAAACAAGACATTAGATAATGGTGACATTCTAACGTACTTAATGTGGGGCTCGGCCGCTCTCGCCAGATAAAAAAGGCGGGAAAAAAATCAATATTTCTGATAATGGCGTCAGTCCTTGTATAAAGCGGTTTGGGACGCTTTTCAAGTTAAACAAAAGTAGCCCGCCTTTGCACGGCGTATCTACGGACTGCTGGCGCGCTCGATTTTGTAATTTTGTTTTGCTGTGAGGTGCGTAATTTCTGTAATAATTTTGTCTTGGTTAGTTTTTTGTTACATCTTCAGACTATCATATTTTTTTTAAAGTTTGTAAGTGAGGATTTATGAAAACGGTCGATTCTGTGATTATTAATTGGTCATTGTTTTGAAAATCTCGTTTTTGTCTAACTGTTCCGTTATTTTATGGTTTAATTGTGAGCTGTATATTGTAAATAGCAAATACGATATTTTAAGTAGGTCAGGGAGTCGCCGGTGACCTTGTATGTGTATATAGAAGCGCAGTTGTACAGAGCATTCCAAAACAATTCCGAGTTATTACATTCCAAATCTATTCATATTCCTTATTCATATGACGTATGTTGTGTATAACCTGCTAACGTGACAAATGTCGATTTGTTTAAAAATTTTTTTTTTTTTAGATTGTTTAGAGAAAAGACGATTCCAAGGACAGCCCCCCCCCAAAAAAAAAAGGTTCCGACTCATTATGCAAAGTCGGATAAAGTAAGAGTTTTGGACACGCGATGTTTGGCCAAAGCGATTTACAGCTTAAGACGTGCCTCTCACGTCATAGGCTTCATGCAAAAGTACCCCCTCATCGGCAAAGGGAGAACATCAAGAGAGACACTCAAACGCTCGCGCGCCTGACGCTCGCGCTGCTGCTTTGTGCACATTTAAAATAACATAATTCGCGCGTATTTTACGCTATACGCGCAGCGGACCATTACGCGCGCATCTGTCCCCGGCCCGTGGTTATCAAAACTTGTAAAAAAACTAACCAAACTCTTGGTGGCGCACCTCTATGACTGCAAGAACCATGACCGATTTTCTGTGTAAAGACAACAAGAACACGCGCTTAAATTGACCAGATTCAATAAACTAATTTTGCTGGATTTCATTTGAAGGTCTCCTGACTAACAAACAAAATGACACCAATAGTTTGACCCAAAACGAAACAAGTGGGTTGAATATAACAAAAAATAGTGTCAACGATTGTTTGATGACGTCTTTGCAGATCGGCAATTACAAAATGGCGGTCGTTGTTTGTGAAGATTGTACTATTTTTACGATATCTATAAATGAAGTATCGTAACGATGACGTATTGACGAATAAGGCGCGTTTTCGTTTGGAGGTGTCTGATTGGACCCTTCACGTTGTTGTCAAGCCGATCGAGCCAATCAGAACGCAGCTATTAAAAAGAGTCATTGCAAATAGGCACACATAAGCCGTGTTCGCACTGGATAAACATTTTGGGTAACTGTACCATGACGCCGGGTAACATTCCGATTGGTGAATCTTCCCACCGTCCGCACTTGGATTTAATTGACGCGGGTAGGATTGCCGAGGCCATGGGTAAACTAACCGAGCTGGCTCCAAAACAATAAAGAGGGCGTCCTGCGTGACCTATGACCGCGACTTGACGACCGGATCGTCTGTTCCCGACGCTAGTGATGGGGTGATGGAAGATTTGACCGAGACGTCGCGTCCGCACTGGATTTTCTGGCTCAGTTAAACTGACCTGGTCAATCTTCCTGGGCACCTTTGGCTCGGTTAAACTACCCACGCGGCGTGGGCAAGTTACCTGTGAGGAAAGTTACCCAGGCTGTTCGCACTGGACTTGCAATGGGTAAGTTACCCATTGGCTCGGTTAGTTTGCCCAAATTAAGTCCAGTGCGAACAGGGCTTTAGTGTCTAAAAATAAGTGTACATGATTAATCTATAACGCTGGTTCGTGTAGAATCCGAAGTAGATGTGAATGTTGTATAGTGCGTATACGTACGTGTGTGTCCAAAATAGTCATTCCGAGTTGATTTTTTTACAACAAAAGTAAACTATAAATATAACAACGTCATAAGCTGTCTGATAATTCTGTATGTATATGTATGTATATACAAAGTGTATTAATTCATATTCATATTACTTATAACGACCACATGCATTATTATAACAAAGTGAGCTGGATATTTCTCTGCAAGATGGAATAATGTTGAAATATATATATTAAAATATATACAATGAATATCTAAAATGATGTCATCGCTTTGTGCGTTCAATTAAGTACCGTACTGGCTATACCCAGCACGGTACGAGACCGGGAGACTCCCCCCTTAGTCCCCCATACCTACACCCTTTTTTAAGGCTATTGTTACTTAACGCACCCCTCCCTAAAACACAATAGTAAATGTGACCCGCTCTGCAAAAAAAGGGTCTGATGTCGCAAAATACATTTTTACGTAAAGGGCTGTTTATTGTCTGGAAAGAGATTTTTCTTTTAACAAATAATATTTTTGTTTTAAGGCATTTTAGTTTCTCCGACACCTATATTTTCAGATCTGATCAATTGAAAAAATTGTTTTGATCCCTAAATTAAATTTAATACAGGTTTTGTCATTCTCTTACCATAGCATCTGATGAATCACTACAATTGTAAATCTTCATTTCTTTACCAGTTCGCGCCGGGATTATTTTAACATCGCCGAGCCGACGGGCGGGATTATTTTTAACGAAACTCGATCTGAAGCGGGTTCAGGCTGATAGTGCCGGGAAGCACACCCACGCATTTCCGGCCTTGCGCGCTGCTGACATACATTTCCGAACTTGAACTTGGCGTGTTTATGCGTCATCCGTTTTGAATTTGGGGAAATGTTTGCGTTTATATACGTCATCCGGCGCGAACTGGTTAGACATTTTGAATATAGCTGAGAATTTTTCCAAAAATTGTAAAAGACCAATGCATTACACTACAGAGTTGTGCCATATATCAAATAAAAGCTTATTTCCTGCTTTTTCTGACCAACTGTAAAATTGAAAAAACACATTTTGAACACATCATCAGACTCATTTTTGCAGAGTGGGTTGACCTGTCCGAAATTGTATAACCATGGAAGCCAAGAAAAAAAAGAAAAAAAACGGCGTTCGTTTTCAACCATTGGGCAAGTTGTTCTTTGTATATTTTTTCGCGAATGCCGTCCGGCAAACAATATTGATTATTTTACCAAATTCAACATTTCGGAACAATGACAGGATATGCATAGCGCAATCGTTTTGCTGGATGCCTAGAATCAATATTTACTTTCGAATAAGTAAAATATTTCTCAATAATTCAGTAGTAATATTGTCCGATGTCTGCAAATGGTGTACATGTATACGACCTTTAAAGGTAGGAATACACCATTGGTAATTGCTTGAATTATCATGAATTAGTTGATTTGGGGGTTGTATTTTATAGTAAATATCGTTTAACTGATGTCTAAGCTTTTACAATCATGAATGCTGAAGAAAGCAAGAAAAACAGCGTTACTTATTTACTTTCAAATAAGTAAGATATTTTTGAATAAATAAATTTGTTCGATATCTGCAAATGGTGTATCCTACCTTGAACGGTTACATGTACAATATCAAACTCTTTTGAGGAGTTGTGGCATTTCAAATGATCGGGTCAACGACTGAGTAATCCTGCAATACATTATCGAACAAAAGTGAAGAGAAATTGATGTAATTAGGTGAAATTTGCATTTCCCAATAACCTTTTTATTCCTACTTATTGATTGACATTTCTGCATTTACATAGTGAGAAAAACTACTTTGAAAACCTTTTTGTCCTTCCCCAAAACATGTTTCATCAGAAGAAAAGAGGTACCTTCTAATCCACTCTTAGTCAGAGAGTTTGAATATTGTGAAAGTGGTGTATTCCTGAATAGTAACACTGCCTCTGAAACATGTGCGTCATTTTGTTCACAGTCTCAATACTAAAACCAATCTTGCGCAGGGCTGGGAATAATCGCTCTTTTGCCAAAACTAACAAACCTTTCCTTTTGAGGGGCGCCCAAGCGGAAACCGACGCGCGGTGATCCACCCCATCCTCCTTGCCAGCCCGAGGCGGGCCGGAACCCCAAACGCAAAGGAACGTCTTCCACAATTTGCGGTCAGCTTTGAAGCACCCATGCTTTTTTGACACGTCTCGGCCTTGCTGATTGGCTGGTGCGAGGAAAGACTGGTCCTGTCAAGGCCAATCAGATCACTGGAAAGTGACGGGCATTGTTCACCTTCACTCTTCCAAGTGTGTCGCAGATGAACGAAGCCCCAAAACGTGTCGTTTCCCCCCCGAGACTTCTCGCTGCCGCGCCTTCTGTGATCGTTTCCCCTCCCAGTCATCCGTTAATTTTGACCTGTTGTCGCTACTCGGGATTGTAATCTCGAAGTTCGCACTTGAGAATTTCGTCAGTTTTTTTTATTTCTTGAATCTGTCGCCATGTTTGTTCAGTGGATGTTTCTTCAGTCTCTGATGATGGGACAGCTCTTTTCTTCTACGGGGGGACAGCTCTTTTCTGGAGGCTGGTAAGTCAATACCCTTTCTTTCTCCACAACTTTTTGCGTTGTTTTAATTTCCATCATTTTCATATTCACTTAGCAGTTTTGTTTTAAGATACGCAAGGTTGAAATAAAATTACCCAGTTTATGCCCAAAATGTCCCTAAATATGTAAGGTAACAACAAATATAATAATTTACTAAGAATATTGACATAAATACAATAATGTAAACACACCATTAAACTTGTGTACTCAAGTAATTCTATATAGTTTTAAATATTCCAGGATTATTATAAAGCTATCGATGATTTAGAAGATTAGCGAAGGGGGGGGGGGGGGGATTACCATGGCAACCAAGTTATAACTCCATAGATCAATGCAAACAGCAGAAATCGTACAATTGCCTATAGTCCTATACATTCTAGTTCGTTAGATTTAAGACACATAGGTACATACGTGTATTTAAATATTTTATTAACATCTTTTAGTGCAAAAACCAACCACAATAATGAGATGACTAATTTTGGTTCTTTTCGGAAAAGTACAAACATATATTTGTAATTGATTTTTTTTTTCTTCGCTGAAACCTTGTCTTCAAAATTAACGAAAATGTTTAAAGGTAGGATACACCATTCCTCCATGGATACACCATTGGTAATTGCTTGAATTATCATGAATGGGTGGATTTAGCGGGTTGTATTTTATAGTAAATATCGTTTAACTGACCTGTCCGAAGTTTACAATCATGGATGCCGAAAAATAGAAAGAAAAACAGCGTTCGTTTTCAACCGGCGTCGCGGTGTGTTTTTTCGCGAGGGCCGCCCGGCGATCGTAAATTTGTTTAATAAAATTCATGTTTTCGGAACAACTACAAGATATCTAGCGCAATCATTTTGCTAGATGCCTAGAATCATCATTTACTTTCAAATAAGTAAGATATTTTAAAATAATTCGCTAGTGATTTTTTTTTATATCTGCAAAATGGTGTATCTACCTTTAATTCAAGTTTCAGTAGCGATATTTGTACTAATTTAGTTTTCGTTTTTTCTTTATACTATACTAGGGCTCCCGCAAGTAATCTTCTTTTAGCTGGTTCAAAGGTAAGAATTTCAAAGTGAACAAAGAAATTGGCAAGGCGGGACTCGAACTTGCAACCTCCGGAATATCGGACCGGCGCTCTGCCAACCGAGCTATCTTGCCCTATGTTGCCGGTCTCCCAAATTGTCAGTATCTTTGTTTGAGGGCGCTCGTCAGAAGTCACAAACACCAGAATTCCGTGTGGCCAGGGATCACGCCCAATTTTACGATACAACCTGCGAAGCGACATTATGGGGATCACTCAATGAGAATACGACTTGTTATCTTATAATACACAAATGACTAGGAAAGGGAAAATGACTAGGTAAATTTGCATACATTTCAAATTTGAAATGTATTCAATATTTATGCAAATCTTTACAAATGTATCTAGTCAGTTTTACTTGTGGTTTGATTGTGTGCATTTATTAGAAGTCTCATATACACCACATTAAAAAAAATATTTTGCCCACCCACATTCTGCCGCCTGATTGACGGTCAATTTGACCCAACACCTTCTAAAAGCCCTAACATTCTAGAAAGATTATTGTCTGTTTGTTTTCCTAAATGCATCCCCTAAATTTGATGCATATCTAGGCGTTCTTTGCCAAAGCGACCAGATCCCAAATTGCCATTATTCATTCCCGCAAGACACCTTGCTTTGTCTGCCTATTATATCTGTTACCCCGTCAGTCCTTGGGATGACTAAAAGCATAGTCACCCGTGATTAATGTTCTTAAGTCTTCCCTATCAATAACTTAAAGTGCATCACTTCTCCATCAACTATCCAACTGTACAGCCCTGCCAACAAAAAAGGGCCATCATGCGATCGCACAATTCTTAACCCTCTTACGCAGCATGGATCCGTATCATTTCAACGAGTGTATTGATACAAGGTGCGCGCTTTTTTCATCAAAGTTTGGACGCAGGTCGCTTACCATTCATTGTCCACCCCAGCAAGGGGTACTCCTAACTTAATTGGCCCGTGTGTAGATCTCATTATAGCTAGGCTTTCAATCGAAAAAAACATCACAGTCGCTGCCGCCCACTCAAAAAACTATTCACCAACTTCCAGTATTAAGTTCTGGTCACGATCTCATTATTAGATGCAAATTAGGTACCCCTGCTAGTCCCGGATTGCGGTGAATAGATCGGACTCCGTCCCATTGTCTGGCCGGGATTACCCACGTGAAAGGCGTAGTGGATTAGCATGCCGGTGGAGGGGGTGTTTTGTGTCATGGCGGTAACTCAAAGGCTCTTTTTGGCAATAGAGTCTGCCATTGTGTGGTGTGTTGTGTTGTGTGGTCTTCCCTTTTGCCTTGTGTCGCTACAAGTACTAATAACTAGCTCAGTAAAAAAAACCTGTAAGTGTACTGTTTTTGAAGCCTAAACAGAGGATGAATTAACAAATTTGAAACACTCACTCTTCCGACTTTTCCTTTCTACGGAACAAGTGGGAACTAAAACATCAATTGCGTGACCGAGGCAGGAATCGAGCCCAGGCCAAGAGGCAAAAAAGAAAAGTTGTAATCGATTCCTTTAACTCCTTTTATTCACAAGTCCAGTCCGTCGCAAGTACTTTCATAAAGCCAGTCGCAAGTAACTGGTTGAACAATGACAAAGGAATGCTCTTGTTAACAGTTCATTCGGATACTAGTGGCTTGACTTGAGACTGAAGGACTTTTGATGGACTTGCAGGGAGTCGAATACAATAAGCTCTGGTCGAAGGAAAGGGAAGCAGTCTGCGGCTACCCTTAATTCTTCCAAATAGGCACTTGGGGAGACACATTAGCGTCCGTTTTTAGGTAATAAGGAGACAGTGGCACTTAGGGAGACATTTCAGTGTCTCCCTAAGTGTCTAGCTACCCTAAAAAAAAAACATTTGGGAGTTATTTTTGTCCTAGAACGACAGATTTTGGTCTAAATAGCATAAATCTCGAAGATCTTAGAGAAAAGGGTTATTATGGTAAACAAGTTAGGACTGTTTTAAGTTTGTGTACATCCCTATGGGATTGTCTCCCTAAGTGCCTATTTGGAGGTAATGATTATATGATTCAATTTAGTTTTGTATTTGTTTATAGAAGTTCTCGTTTGTGTTTTCATTTGGAGGTTCTCCAGGGATATATCTCGTACTCCGACAGCGTGAGTGCCGGAGCGGAGACCGCCATGAAGGAATGCCGTAACAGGTTTATGTGGGACCGGTGGAACTGCCCCGAGGGATCGCTAGCACTCTTCAACGACCCCCTTCGTAAGCCACGATCCCTCCTCAGTTTTTTCTCTTTATATCATTAATAATTGTGTTGCGCATCACCACATCATGTTACAAAGCCTTAATTTTCTGGTCATGTGGGCGTGCTTTTTAAAAAGTAGCCTTACGCTAGCAACTATACCCAGCACGATATGTGGCAGAGGGGTACCCCCCATTATCCCTATACTTTATACGCACTCAACACTATTGTAACCTAACCCACCCCCCTTGAAACCTAAAAGGAATTCCTGAGATTCCGGGAACACAATGGTCAACACAAAAGAGGGGGTTTTTCTCTGCCACATATCGTGCTTCATATGCTAGCAACCCCCTGCTCTGGAATGGTCTGGTGTCTTTGTACCATTCTCAACCATTGTGAACAATGTATTGGTGCTGAGCGTCTCTGACGTAGCTATGCAAGAGCTTGCCCCGAATCACGTGATATAGCAACAGTGTCTTTGGTCTGGAGAATTTAAAGTTAAACTGTGCCAAGCTGCGTGAACAAGTCAGTGTACCAGATATTATTTAAATTTAACTCGGGGTCACGCGCAAATGGCTTATTAACCCCTATTAGTCTACTTAGTTTATGAGTAATATTTTTGTTACTTTCTGAGCGTTAGTCACCTGGGACCAATTTCATAAAACGTGTAAGCACCAAAATTTGCTTAGCGTAAAGATTCTTCCTTAAATAAAACAGGGTTACAAACAAACATTTCAGTTGATGTTTATAGTTTGTGACTGGTATTCAGCTGGTTTTTGCTTTGAATGAAAAGCACGTGGTGTTTTGGCCGATAACCTGTTTTTACTGAGCAAGACTTTTTTGTGCTAAGCACATTTTTGTGCTTACAGGTTTTATGAAATTGGTCCCTGACTGGAAAGGAGGTGCATGGGCGGACATCCTGTTTTTTTACATTGGCTTGTCTAGCTCCTAGACCTATGTTATAGAAATTCAGCGGTTCTGGAGACTGGAGTGCTGAATTGTAACACAGCGACGGATGAAAAACTGCTGTGCAAACGAATGGTGCTTTAATCAGATGACGTCACACACGCCCACCTTTGATTACAATGCATTCGCTTACCGAGTAAAGATTTTCCCGCCCTTTTTGCTTTTGTTGCTATACAGCTACTCGCGAGATGTCCTTCGTTCACGCCATCAGCTCTGCTGGGGTCATGTACTCGCTGACAAAGAACTGCTCAGTGGGTCACTTCGAGAGCTGCGGCTGCGACGAGACTAAGCGAGGGGGCAAAGAGGGTAAGAAAGGTTAGGCTTTGTATTGATGACGTCACACGGTTTTTTACCCGCGCGCTGTTCTATGGGCCTATGAAGCCTTTGTACAGGCCCACCAGCAAGCTCCGTACAGAGCACGTGTGAACAAGAAGTGTGACGTCATCATCACGGAGCCAGAATGGCATTTGTGACCTGCTCCCACAAAACCAGACATAAGTGTGTGTTTTTGAAAAGTGAGATATTGTTATTTCCATTTAGTACACATCTTTAGCTTTCATTTGGTACCAAAAAACCACCTTCATACCATACAAACTTCAAATTTTATGAGGATTTTAATTCGATGTATTTGGGAGATAAATTACCACTTTTAGGACACAGTTTGCCTCAATAAATGCATGATTTTTGTACTTTCTCATCAATAAAGTTGATTTTGTTTAACTGAGGGTTAAATTAAGGTATACATATTAAAGAATAACAAAATTACGAAAAACTAATTTCTATAGATGAATAGGTCTCCATTAGGAATTTCACGAATTAGATTTTTGGATTGTACTTAAATTACTCAAAAACTAGGATTAGAATGTGGGTTAGGGTTAGTGTTTGGGTTAGGGTATAATATAGGGTATATTTGGTCGAAATTTCAACCCAGGGAAATAATTGTGGTAAAAATGGGAGCATTTTGAAAAACGTGCTCGACTTTCTAACCATTTTGTACACGAGAACAAAGCCATAGTATGTCTCCACAGTGATACAAAAACGCGAATACATGTTTTATGTATGCTTGGCTGTAGACAGCACGCGCATCGCACGTAGGTCCGCATCGCACGTAGGCCCGCATCGCACGTAGGCCTGCATCGCACGTAGGCCTGCATCGCACGTAGGCCTGCATCGCACGTAGGCCCATCCTTGCCGCGTCGGCCCACTAACTTCGAGATTAGGTAAAAGCGGCTCATCGAAATTATTTGTGTCCTCCGCGTTGAAAATTTGTGTGCATTTTATATTTTTTTAAAACTTATAACCGTTTTTTGGACTTCTTAATTTTCCCCCGTCTTTCAGGAGGCGAGGACTGGCAGTGGGGCGGCTGCAGCGACAACATCAAATTCGGCGAGCGAATCGCCAAAGTCTTCGTTGATGGGATGGAGCAGGGTCAAGACGCCTTGGCGCTGATGAATCTACACAACAATGACATCGGAAGAAAGGTAAGTCTCAAGAATCCAATGTTGCAAACTTGATGTTATGGGGTAGAAAATTTCTGAGGTAGATCTATTTCGAGATTATAAACTTTCCCCCTATCTAAAGTGCGCTTACAGTATCACTCAAATTTGGTCTTGGAAACCTAACAAATAGTCTTGCTTTCACGGCAGACCGTTCGTCAGACCCTAACTCGTCGTTGCAAGTGTCATGGAGTGTCCGGCAGTTGCTCTATCCAAACCTGCTGGGATCAACTCGGCGCCTTCGGCCTGATCGGCGAGGCTCTCAGGAAGCGCTACGAGACGGCTGCGTTGGTAGAGTACATCAACGGCGGCCTGCACGCTAACGAGAGGAAGACGGGGCCGGGGCGGGAGGCCGAGGAGGACGACCACACGGGAATCCAGAACGACCTAGTCTTCCTCCAGCTGTCGCCAAACTACTGTCACGTCAACACCACCGTGGGGATCACGGGCACGATAGGGCGGGAGTGTCAGAGAGGCCGTGGCGGGGAGCAGGTCACCGCGTGGGAAGCGCGGAGCTGTAAGCGGCTGTGTACCTCCTGCGGTCTGGCGGTCAAACGGAGCAAGGCGGTGGTGTCTTCGAGTTGTAACTGTAAGTTCCATTGGTGCTGTGAGGTACGCTGCGAAACCTGTACGCGAGATGTTACCAAGCTGACCTGCTCGCGGAAGAGCGAATCCATTGGAGACAGATAACTTACAAAACTCGAACTAATATTAAATTCGAATTGCTACTCAGTTGGTTGACAAATTGACATAGCTCCCTTGGATCACTTCTCGATACACTGAGGGCTTTCTAGTACATGTAGTACGGCAGTTAATGTAATCGTGCCTTTGACAATACAAGCATAACATTATATAGTATAACATTATATAAAAAAATAAGATATTTTGAATACTTATAGGGTCTCCGCAGAATTGTCCTTTAAAAAAATATAGGTACAATTTAACTAGCAATTTTCGAAATATTCAAAATGGCTGCCATATCCTATTTCTCCCCATATATTTTGTTTCAAAAGACAAATATGCGACGGTCCTATATCCAATTATAACACCTCACTCACAGATTCTGTGTCTTGATTGGCCGAGAGCGCGGCACGTGTCACTTGCTATTTTTACTATTTTGTACCATGGAGAAATAAGACTATCCAAAAAGACTATATCACGCAAAAAGGACTATGCGCATAGCAACACACGAATATGCGCATAGCAACGAAAGCGTGACTGAAACCCAGACGTGTGTTTCGGTGCATTGCGTAAACATTGCTCTATCACCTTCGCACCCGTTCATCAAGGCAACAAAGTACACGTATGATCGAGAGACGTATAATTCGGAGATTTTTTGTCATTACTATACTTTCAGGAAGCTTAAATTGTGCAGAATATGTGAGTGAGGTGTTATAAAACAAATATTGACTGCTTTATTTCGCGGTATAGTAAAACTAGCCTCCCTTGGTGATCCATGGAGCATTCTATTTTCCCTCGGCTTCGCCTCGGGAAAATAGAATGCTCCATGGATCACCTCGGGAGGATAGTTTTACTATACCACTCAAAGCAGTCAATATTTGTATAATATCTTACCCATGATTGTCTAGTGTGCTAAATGTTATTCTTGTATCGCCAGAGGCACAATTCCTCCAAATCATTTTCCCGATTTGTCCCACTATTCGATACTCTTTTATCAAAATTACAATTGCCACGGACTTGTTATCATCCCATGAATTAAATGTAGTTGTAGCAAAGTCTCAGACAGTAACATGATTCGTTTCCCTTCAGATCTTAATTCAATCATTACATTAATTAATGTACAGCTAATAAAATTGTAAATATATTTGTCTACCATGCCGACAACTCGATTGAGCTAAAGGCCAAGGTTAAGGGTATTTGTGACCTGCTCCCACAAAACCAGACATAAGTGTGTGTTTTTGAAAAGTGAGATATTGTTATTTCCATTTAGTACACATCTTTAGCTTTCATTTGGTACCAAAAACCACCTTCATACCATACAAACTTTACCACTAGATAAATTACCACTTTTAGGACACAGTTTGCCTCAATAAATGCATGATTGTTGTACTTTCTCATCAATAAAGTTGATTTTGTTTAACTGAGGGTTGGTAAGGTATACATATTAAAGAATAACAAAATTACGAAAAACTTAAATCGATGTCCGCCAGATTGTTCACCCCATTTTAACTTTGACGAGCTGTATCTCGAAATAGTCTGTGCGACTTATGTCGGGTTTCGTAAGAGCGGGTCACATTTTGAGGATTGGGTATATTGAATGAATTGATAATGTTTTTGTCGGTCGCATAATTTGCAGAACAGAAAACGGTTTGTTGACTATGAAAGCGGTTGTATTGTACATGTACAAGTTTTATTTTAAAGAATTTTTGTATCGAAACTGGGCCGGAGAGGTTGAATTGTTTTGTAAACTGTTTGTTTGAATTTTTCTGCTGAAATAAGTTAGAAAATGAGGCTTAAAACATGTACAAAATGTAGTTGTTAAGATTGGTGTATCCGTGCATATAGGAGGTTGCACCCTAGAAAATTGAATTGATACTTTTCTAGCATTGTATTTATTATAAGCTTTCGAATGAGACATCCCACGACATAAATCGGTCAACGGCGAGTTATTCATCAATGAAATTCACATGTTGAACTAGGAGCGTCGAGTGTTGATTATTTTTTATGATAAAAACCACTTTTTGACAATGTGTAAAAGCCTGCCAATGCAACAAAAAGATATTAATTTTATTCGTATGCAGTACATTGTCTTCCTTCAAAATTCGGAAATTATAAAAAAGCACGGACAACCCAATTTAAATAAAATAATAAAAGTTCGACCGTATTTTTGTAATATTTCTTTTGTTATTCATGTAGAGCCTACATGTCATTATTAAAGTACAATTTAGTAACTTTACTTTCATCTAAACAATTAAAGGTGTCACTTTTTTACGAACAACATTTAGGTCGAGTTCGGGCGGTCTGTTCTTGACACGCGAACTCTGTTCTTACGCTCGAACGGCGGGAACGCGACCCGTGAACATTGCACTCGGAACAAGAACACACACCACCTATCCACCAGGGTTTTGCAAGAACAAGTTACGCGTGTCAAGAACAGACCGCCCGAACTCGGCCTTAAAGTCAAGTCAAAGAACTCTACATACATGTATATGAATACAGGGCGCCCTCAGTAGTTTAGACATTTCCATGATCACATTCGGCTTTAAAGGGGTACTTTGTCCGGAAAAACCCCTACTTCTTGGCTAAGCTCAGTAAAAATCAAATTTTCATTTTGTCTGCTAATTTTTTGCCGAAAAATACTGGGTAGTTCGAAAGAAAACATACGTGGGAATTTAATCATGCCAACACAGCTATTTTTAATTATAACTCAATATAGCATAGCGCGACTTATACGCTGTTGTCATGGAGCAAGTCACATCAATTTGGGCGATTCACAATGCAGTGCGCCACCAAGCGTTCGACTCCAAAGAGCCACTTTTTAAACTTTACGGTCGACTTTTTGTAGTGAAATATCTATTCCTCATTGTTCACACGAGGTTCAACACGAACATAAATGTATCCGGAAGCGTCGTTAATTAAAACATTGTTATTTGCAGAAAAAAAAAAACTGTAAAATGAATACTGTTTTTAAAACCGATGCCGACCTTTTCCCATGATGCACTGCGGGGATCGCAGGATTTGCGCCTCCAACGGCAGCTTATAGGTATTGTGAATCGCTCGAGGAATCTGTTATATAGCACATGGACCACTGACCTCTATACATGGACAGATCATCATTGTTTCATTTTGAAGTCGGCATGCGGAGAAGTGCAACATGGCGGACCCACGACGTGACTCTGTGAGCCAATGAAATGTCCAGGTGTTGGTACGATACGTATTACGTAATGTTTATAAATACAAAATGTACAGAATAAATCCGCTGACCTCCACACCTGGACATTTCATTGGCTCACAGCAGTGAAGTCTCGGGTCCGCCATGTTGCACTTCCAGTTCGCGCCGACTTCAAGTGTTAGCACAGCAGAATATGGACAATGGTCCGTCCAGGTTAGAGGTCAGTGACATGGACATGTACGCACGTTCTTAGACATGGCGGACCCTATTGTCCTCTATTGTTTTACGTCCCTTAATTCAATCAAAAACAAACTCGCCCACACCCATGTGTAAACACCTTTCATTGTGGATGCCCTATTGTCTCTCTTCGATTTGTACTTTAAGGTTTTTGAAAGGCCTCCCATGTAGGTTTTGTACACGATTTTCAATGCGCCGTATTTTTGGCCGCATGAGGGCGCTGTAAGACCAAAATCGCGTTTATTGAAGTAGTCTGAGTAACTTTACTTTTATCTAACAATTGAATATCAGAAAAAAAATATTTTGGAGCAGTAAGAATATTTAAACTGACGTGAATTATCTCCTAATCACTTTTAAATATACCCCCAAATACCATGAGCACAGCGCCCTCTACGTTCAATAATACAGCCTATTGACTTCATAAATTGTAAATACACATGGAGTTGCTTGTTTAAAGTAGTACGATAGCCGAGATCCTAGCAGCTGTTTGTTATTATCGTCCATATTTTTTTGCAAATGGAGGCACAACTATTAAACTTCATGTGAATAATACCTCAACAAGATTTGACGCATATTTCACAATGTATTAATTCCTATTGGTAAAATGAACGTTTTAATCAAATAAATATATTGTTAATTACATAATTGTGAACTATCGTCTAGTTATATGTTTTCGCCCCCACCTTTCTTTGGTTTGTCGTGACGAAATAATTTGAGTTTTTTATTTCGTGCGCTCGATATGATTTCAAGCGCACGAAATGATTTCGAGCGCACGAAATAAAGTATTTCGAGCGCACGAAGATGCCTACAGGACCAGAGAAGCCATTCCAAGTCGAATTTGGACAGATTGGGTCCAAAATTGAGCCAAAATCCATCAAAAAAATGTTTTTAATGAATTTATATGTTTTTTTCGGCCAAATCTTCCAAATATTAGCTTGGTTTTCATTGATATATGTTACTCCTGCATCAGAGATGAATTTAAGGCGTTTTGAGAACATTTCATTTTTGGCCAAATTCTGATAAAAAAGTTGGTTAACCCCTTGTTTTTTTTTCAAATTTTGGCCAAAAATTATATTCTTTTAAACTCTTTCAGAAGATGCCTACAGGACCAGAGAAGCCATTCCAATTCGAATTTGGACAGATTTCACGTTTAAAAAGCAAAAATTGGGTCCAAAATTGAGCCAAAATCCATCAAAAAATAGTTTTAAATTTATTTATATGTTTTTTTTCAGCCAAATCTTACAAATATTAGCTTGGTTTTCATTGATTGATGTTCCTCCTGCATCAGAGATGATATTTAAGGCGTTTTGAGAACATTTCATTTTTGGCCAAATTTAGATAACAAAGTGGGTTAACCCCTTGTATTTTTTTCAAATTTTGGCCAAGAATTATATTTGTTTAAACTCCTTCAGAAGAAGCCTATGGGACAGGAGAAGCCATTCCAACTGGAATTTGGACGAAATTTACGTTAAATAAAACATTTGGTCGAAAATTTGAAGAAAAATCTAATAAAAATACGTTATTTTTGGTCCAAAATATGTCATATTTCACCAAATCTTTGCAATTTTAGCTTTGTTTTTATGGATTGATGTTCCTCTTGCATCAGAGATGATATTTAAGACGTTTGGAGAAAAATCTATTTTTGGCCAAATTTTGATAAAAAAGTGGGTTAACCCCTTGTATTTTTTTTCAAAGTTTGGCCCCAAATAATAATTTGTTTAACTCCTTCAGAAGAAGCCTATAGGACAGGAGAAGCCATTCCAACTGGAATTTGGACGAAATTCACGTTAAATAAAACATTTGGTCGAAAATTTGAGGAAAAATCAAATAAAAATACAGTTTTTTTGGTCAAAAATAGGTCATATCTCACCAAATCTTTGCAATTTTAGCTTTGTTTTTATGGATTGGTGTTCCTCTTGCATCAGAGATGATATTTAAGACGTTTGGAGAAAAATCTATTTTTGGCCAAATTTAGATAAAACAGTGGGAACCCCTTGTATTTCTTTCAAATTTTGGCCCAAAATAATAATTTTTTTAACTCCTTCAGAAGAAGCCTACAGGACAGGAGAAGCCATTCGAACAGGAATTTGGACGAAATTCACGTTAAATAAAACATTTGGTCAAAAATTTGAGGAAAAATCTAATAAAAATACTTTTCTTTTGGTCAAAAATAGGTCATATTTCACCAAATCTTTGCAATTTTAGCTTTGTTTTCATGGATTGATGTTCCTCTTGCATGAGAGATGATATTTAAGACGTTTGGAGAAAAATCTATTTTGGGCCATATTTTGATAAAAAAGTGGGTTAACCCCTTGTATTTTGTTCAAATTCTGGCCAAAAATAATAATTTTTTAAACTCCTTCAGAAGAAGCCTGTGGGACAGGAGAAGCCATTCCAACTGGAATTTGGACGAAATTCACGTTAAATAAAACATTTGGTCGAAAATTTGAGGAAAAATCAAATAAAAATACGTGTTTTTTGGTCAAAAATAGGTCATATTTCACCAAATCTTTGCAATTTTAGCTTTGTTTTCATGGATTGATGTTCCTCTTGCATCAGAGATGATATTTAAGACGTTTGGAGAAAAATCTATTTTTGGACAAATTTAGATAAAAAAGTGGGTTAACCCCTTGTATTTTTTTTCAAATTTTGGCCCAAAATAATATTTTTTTAAACTCCTTCAGAAGAAGCCTGTGGGACAGGAGAAGCCATTCCAACTGGAATTTGGACGAAATTCACGTTAAATAAAACATTTGTTCAAAAATTTGAGGAAAAATCAAATAAAAATACGTTTTTCTGGGTCAAAAATAGGTCATATTTCACCAAATCTTTGCAATTTTAGCTTTGTTTTTATGGATTGATGTTCCTCTTGCATCAGAGATGATATTTAAGACGTTTGGAGACAAATCTATTTTTGGCCAAATTTAGATAAAAAAGTAGGTTAACCCCTTGTATTTTTTTCAAATTTTGGCCCCAAAAAACAATTTTTTAAACTCTTTCCGAAGAAGCCTGTGGGACAGGAGAAGCCATTCCAACTGGAATTTGGACGAAATTCACGTTAAATTAAACATTTGGTCGAAAATTTGAGGAAAAATCAAATAAAAATACAGTTTTTTTGGTCAAAAATAGGTCATATCTAACCAAATCTTTGCAATTTTAGCTTTGTTTTTATGGATTGGTGTTCCTCTTGCATCAGAGATGATATTTAAGACGTTTGGAGAAAAATCTATTTTTGGCCAAATTTAGATAAAACAGTGGGAACCCCTTGTATTTCTTTCAAATTTTGGCCCAAAATAATAATTTTTTTAACTCCTTCAGAAGAAGCCTACAGGACTGATGTTCCTCTTGCATCAGAGATGATATTTAAGACGTTTGGAGAAAAATCTATTTTTGGCCAAATTTTGATAAAAAAGTGGGTTAACCCCTTGTATTTTTTTCAAATTTTGGCCCCAAATAATAATTTGTTTAACTCCTTCAGAAGAAGCCTATAGGACAGGAGAAGCCATTCCAACTGGAATTTGGACGAAATTCACGTTAAATAAAACATTTGGTCGAAAATTTGAGGAAAAATCAAATAAAAATACAGTTTTTTTGGTCAAAAATAGGTCATATCTCACCAAATCTTTGCAATTTTAGCTTTGTTTTGAGGGATTGATGTTCCTCTTGCATCAGAGATGATATTTAAGACGTTTGGAGAAAAATCTATTTTTGGCCAAATTTAGATAAAACAGTGGGAACCCCTTGTATTTCTTTCAAATTTTGGCCCAAAATAATAATTTTTTAAACTCCTTCAGAAGAAGCCTGTGGGACAGGAGAAGCCATTCCAACTGGAATTTGGACGAAATTCACGTTAAATAAAACATTTGTTCAAAAATTGGAGGAAAAATCAAATAAAAATACGTTTTTTGGGGTCAAAATTAGGTCATATTTCATCAAATCTTTGCAATTTTGGCTTTGTTTTTATGGATTGATGTTCCTCTTGCATCAGAGATGATATTTAAGACGTTTGGAGAAAAATCTACTTTTGGCCAAATTTAGATAAAAAAGTGGGTTAACCCCTTGTATTTTTTTCAAATTTTGGCCCCCCCCAATTTTTTTTAAACTCCTTCCGAAGAAGCCTGTGGGACAGGAGAAGCCATTCCAACTGGAATTTGGACGAAATTCACGTTAAATAAAACATTTGTTCAAAAATTTGAGGAAAAATCAAATAAAAATACGTTTTTCTGGGTCAAAAATAGGTCATATTTCACCAAATCTTTGCAATTTTAGCTTTGTTTTTATGGATTGATGTTCCTCTTGCATCAGAGATGATATTTAAGACGTTTGGAGACAAATCTATTTTTGGCCAAATTTAGATAAAAAAGTAGGTTAACCCCTTGTATTTTTTTCAAATTTTGGCCCCAAAAAACAATTTTTTAAACTCTTTCCGAAGAAGCCTGTGGGACAGGAGAAGCCATTCCAACTGGAATTTGGACGAAATTCACGTTAAATAAAACATTTGGTCGAAAATTTGAGGAAAAATCAAATAAAAATACAGTTTTTTTGGTCAAAAATAGGTCATATCTAACCAAATCTTTGCAATTTTAGCTTTGTTTTTATGGATTGGTGTTCCTCTTGCATCAGAGATGATATTTAAGACGTTTGGAGAAAAATCTATTTTTGGCCAAATTTAGATAAAACCGTGGGAACCCCTTGTATTTCTTTCAAATTTTGGCCCAAAATAATAATTTTTTTAACTCCTTCAGAAGAAGCCTACAGGACTGATGTTCCTCTTGCATCAGAGATGATATTTAAGACGTTTGGAGAAAAATCTATTTTTGGCCAAATTTTGATAAAAAAGTGGGTTAACCCCTTGTATTTTTTTCAAATTTTGGCCCCAAATAATAATTTGTTTAACTCCTTCAGAAGAAGCCTATAGGACAGGAGAAGCCATTCCAACTGGAATTTGGACGAAATTCACGTTAAATAAAACATTTGGTCGAAAATTTGAGGAAAAATCAAATAAAAATACAGTTTTTTTGGTCAAAAATAGGTCATATCTCACCAAATCTTTGCAATTTTAGCTTTGTTTTTATGGATTGGTGTTCCTCTTGCATCAGAGATGATATTTAAGACGTTTGGAGAAAAATCTATTTTTGGCCAAATTTAGATAAAACAGTGGGAACCCCTTGTATTTCTTTCAAATTTTGGCCCAAAATAATAATTTTTTTAACTCCTTCAGAAGAAGCCTACAGGACAGGAGAAGCCATTCGAACAGGAATTTGGACGAAATTCACGTTAAATAAAACATTTGGTCGAAAATTTGAGGAAAAATCTAATAAAAATACTTTTCTTTTGGTCAAAAATAGGTCATATTTCACCAAATCTTTGCAATTTTAGCTTTGTTTTCATGGATTGATGTTCCTCTTGCATGAGAGATGATATTTAAGACGTTTGGAGAAAAATCTATTTTGGGCCATATTTTGATAAAAAAGTGGGTTAACCCCTTGTATTTTGTTCAAATTCTGGCCAAAAATAATAATTTTTTAAACTCCTTCAGAAGAAGCCTGTGGGACAGGAGAAGCCATTCCAACTGGAATTTGGACGAAATTCACGTTAAATAAAACATTTGGTCGAAAATTTGAGGAAAAATCAAATAAAAATACGTGTTTTTTGGTCAAAAATAGGTCATATCTCACCAAATCTTTGCAATTTTGGCTTTGTTTTTAGGGATTGATGTTCCTCTTGCATCAGAGATGATATTTAAGACGTTTGGAGAAAAATCAATTTTTGGACAATTTAGATAAAAAAGTGGTTAACCCCTTGTATTTTTTTTCAAATTTTGGCCCAAAATAATATTTTTTAAACTCCTTCAGAAGAAGCCTGTGGGACAGGAGAAGCCATTCCAACTGGAATTTGGACGAAATTCACGTTAAATAAAACATTTGGTCGAAAATTTGAGGAAAAATCAAATAAAAATACGTTTTTTGTGGGTCAAAAATAGGTCATATTTCCACCAAATCTTTGCAATTTTAGCTTTGTTTTTATGGATTGATGTTCCTCTTGCATCAGAGATGATATTTAAGACGTTTGGAGACAAATCTATTTTTGGCCAAATTTAGATAAAAAAGTAGGTTAACCCTTGTATTTTTTTCAAATTTTGGCCCAAAATAATATTTTTTTTAACTCCTTCCGAAGAAGCCTGTAGGACAGGAGAAGCCATTCCAACTGGAATTTGGACGAAATTCACGTTAAATAAAACATTTGTTCAAAATTTGAAGAAAAATCAAATAAAAATACGTTTTTTCTGGGTCAAAAATAGGTCATATTTCATCAAATCTTTGCAATTTTGGCTTTGTTTTTATGGATTGATGTTCCTCTTGCATCAGAGATGATATTTAAGACGTTTGGAGACAAATCTATTTTTGGCCAAATTTAGATAAAAAAGTGGGTTAACCCCTTGTATTTTTTTTCAAAGTTTGGCCCAAAAATAATAATTTTTAAACTCCTTCAGAAGAAGCCTGTGGGACAGGAGAAGCCATTCCAACTGGAATTTGGACGAAATTCACGTTAAATAAAACATTTGTTTAAAAATTGGAGGAAAAATCAAATAAAAATACGTTTTTTGGGGTCAAAATTAGGTCATATTTCATCAAATCTTTGCAATTTTGGCTTTGTTTTTATGGATTGATGTTCCTCTTGCATCAGAGATGATATTTAAGACGTTTGGAGAAAAATCTACTTTTGGCCAAATTTAGATAAAAAAGTGGGTTAACCCCTTGTATTTTTTTCAAATTTTGGCCCCCCCCAATTTTTTTAAACTCCTTCCGAAGAAGCCTGTGGGACAGGAGAAGCCATTCCAACTGGAATTTGGACGAAATTCACGTTAAATAAAACATTTGTTCAAAAATTTGAGGAAAAATCAAATAAAAATACGTTTTTCTGGGTCAAAAATAGGTCATATTTCACCAAATCTTTGCAATTTTAGCTTTGTTTTTATGGATTGATGTTCCTCTTGCATCAGAGATGATATTTAAGACGTTTGGAGACAAATCTATTTTTGGCCAAATTTAGATAAAAAAGTAGGTTAACCCCTTGTATTTTTTTCAAATTTTGGCCTAAAATAATATTTTTTTTAACTCCTTCCGAAGAAGCCTGTGGGACAGGAGAAGCCATTCCAACTGGAATTTGGACGAAATTTACGTTAAATCAAACATTTGTTCAAAATTTGAGGAAAAATCAAATAAAAATACGTTTTTTGGGTCAAAAATAGGTCATATTTCATCAAATCTTTGCAATTTTGGCTTTGTTTTTATGGATTGATGTTCCTCTTGCATCAGAGATGATATTTAAGACGTTTGGAGAAAAATCAATTTTTGGCCAAATTTAGATAAAAAAGTGGGGTTAACCCCTTGTATTTTTTCAAATTTTGGCCTCCAAAAAACAATTTTTAAACTCTTTCCGAAGAAGCCTGTGGGACAGGAGAAGCCATTCCAACTGGAATTTGGACGAAATTCACGTTAAATAAAACATTTGGTCGAAAATTTGAGAAAAAATCAAATAAAAATACAGTTTTTTTGGTCAAAAATAGGTCATATCTAACCAAATCTTTGCAATTTTAGCTTTGATTTTATGGATTGGTGTTCTCCTCTTGCATCAGAGATGATATTTAAGACGTTTGGGAGAAAAATCTATTTTTGGCCAAATTTAGATAAAACAGTGGGAACCCCTTGTATTTCTTTCAAATTTTGGCCCAAAATAATAATTTTTTTAACTCCTTCAGAAGAAGCCTACAGGACAGGAGAAGCCATTCGAACAGAATTTGGACGAAATTCACGTTAAATAAAACATTTGGTCGAAAATTTGAGGAAAAATCTAATAAAAATACTTTTCTTTTGGTCAAAAATAGGTCATATTTCACCAAATCTTTGCAATTTTAGCTTTGTTTTCATGGATTGATGTTCCTCTTGCATGAGATATGATATTTAAGACGTTTGGAGAAAAATCTATTTTGGGCCATAATTTGATAAAAAAGTGGGTTAACCCCTTGTATTTTGTTCAAATTCTGGCCAAAAATATAATTTTTTAAACTCCTTCAGGAAGAAGCCTGTGGGACAGGAGAAGCCATTCCAACTGGAATTTGGACGAAATTCACGTTAAATAAAACATTTGGTCGAAAATTTGAGGAAAATCAAATAAAAATACGTGTTTTTTGGTCAAATATAGGTCATATCTCACCAAATCTTTGCAATTTTGGCTTTGTTTTTTAGGGATTGATGTTCCTCTTGCATCAGAGATGATATTTAAGACGTTTGGAGAAAAATCTATTTTTGGACAAATTTAGATAAAAAAGTGGGTTAACCCCTTGTATTTTTTTTCAAATTTTGGCCCAAAAAATATATTTTTTAAACTCCTTCAGAAGAAGCCTGTGGGACAGGAGAAGCCATTCCCAACTGGAATTTGGACGAAATTCACGTTAAATAAAAACATTTGGTCGAAAATTTGAGGAAAAATCAAATAAAAATACGTTTTTGTGGGTCAAAAATAGGTCATATTTCACCAAATCTTTGCAATTTTAGCTTTGTTTTTATGGATTGATGTTCCTCTTGCACTCAGAGATGATATTTAAGACGTTTGGAGACAAATCTATTTTTGGCCAAATTTAGATAAAAAGTAGGTTAACCCCTTGTATTTTTTTCAAATTTTGGCCCCCCCCCAATTTTTTTAAAACTCCTTCCGAAGAAGCCTGTGGGACAGGGAGAAGCCATTCCAACTGGAATTTGGACGAAATTCCCGTTAAATAAAACATTTGTTCAAAAATTTGAGGAAAAATCAAATAAAAATACGTTTTTCTGGGTCAAAATAGGTCATATTTCACCAAATCTTTGCAATTTTAGCTTTGTTTTTATGGATTGATGTTCCTCTTGCATCAGAGATGATATTTAAGACGTTTGGAGAAAATATATTTTTGGCCAAATTAAGATACAAAATGGGTTAAACCCCTTGTATTTTTTTCAAATTTTGGCCCAAAATAATTTTTTTTTAAACTCCTCAGAAGAAGCCTGTGGGACAGGAGAAGCCATTCCAACTGGAATTTGGACGAAATTCACGTTAAATAAAACATTTGTTCAAAAATTTGAGGGAAAAATCAAATAAAAATACGTTTTTTTTGGGTCAAAAATAGGTCATATTTCATCAAATCTTTGCAATTTTGGCTTTGTATTTATAGATTGATGTTCCTCTTGCATCAGAGATGATATTTAAGACGTTTGGAGAAAAATCTATTTTTTGGCCAAATTTAGATAAAAAAGTGGGTTAACCCCTTGTATTTTTTTTCAAATTTTGGCAACAAAACCCAATTTTTAAACTCCTTCCGAAGAAGCCTGTGGGACAGGAGAAGCCATTCCAACTGGAATTTGGACGAAATTCACGTTAAATAAAAACATTTGGTCGAAAATTTGAGGAAAAATCAATTAAAAATACGTTTTTCTGGGTCAAAAATAGGTCATATTTCATCAAATCCTTGCAATTTTGGCTTTGTTTTTATGGATTGATGTTCCTCTTGCATCAGAGATATATTTAAGACGTTTGGAGAAAAATATATTTTTGGCCAAATTTAGATAAAAAATGGGTTAACCCCTTGTATTTTTTTCAAATTTTGGCCCAAAATATTTTTTTTTTAAACTCCTTCTGAAGAAGCCTGTGGGACAGGAGAAGCCATTCCAACTGGAATTTGGACGAAATTCACGTTAAATAAAACATTTGTTCAAAAATTTTAGGAAAAAATCAAATACAAATACGTTTTTTTGGGTCAAAAATAGGTCATATTTCATCAATCTTTGCAATTTTGGCTTTGTTTTTATAGATTGATGTTCCTCTTGCATCAGAGATGATATTTAAGACGTTTAGAGAAAAATATATTTTTGGCCAAATTTAGATAAAAAAGTGGGTTAACCCCCTTGTATTTATTTCAAAATTTTGGCCCAAAATAATTTTTTTTAAACTCCTTCAGAAGAAGCCTATAGGACAGGAGAAGCCATTCAAACTGGAATTTGGACGAAATTCACGTTAAATTAAAACATTTGGTCGAAATTTTGAGGAAAAAGGAAAAATCAAATAAAAATACGTTTTTCTGGGTCAAAAATAGGTCATATTTCATCAAAACTTTGCAATTTTGGCTTTGTTTTTATGGATTGATGTTCCTCTTGCATCAGAGAATGATATTTAAGACGTTTGGAGAAAAAATCTATTTTTGGCCAAATTTAGATAAAAAAGTGGGTTAACCCTTGTATTTTTTTTTCAAATTTTGGCCAAAAAAACCAATTTTTTAAACTCCTTCCGAAGAAGCCTGTGGGACAGGAGAAGCCATTCCAACTGGAATTTGTGGACGAAATTCACGTTAAATAAAACATTTGGTCGAAAATTGAGGAAAAATCTAATAAAAATACGTTTTTCTGGGTCAAAAATAGGTCATATTTCACCAAATCTTTGCAATTTTGGCTTTGTTTTTATGGATTGATGTTCCTCTTGCATCAGAGATGATATTTAAGACGTTTGGAGAAAAATATATTTTTGGCCAAATTTAGATAAAAACTGGGTTAACCCCTTGTATTTTTTTCAAATTTTGGCCCAAAATAATTTGTTTTTAAACTCCTTTAGAAGAAGCCTATAGGACAGGAGAAGCCATTCAAACTGGAATTTGGACGAAATTCACGTTAAATAAAACATTTGGTCGAAATTTTGGGGAAAAATCAAATAAAAATACGTTTTTCTGGGTCAAAAATAGGTCATATTTCATCAAATCTTTGCAATTTTGACTTTGTTTTTATGGATTGATGTTCCTCTTGCATCAGAGATGATATTTAAGACGTTTGGAGAAAAATATATTTTTGGCCAAATTTAGATAAAAACTGGGTTAACCCCTTGTATTTTTTTTCAAATTTTGGCCCAAAATAATTTGTTTTTAAACTCCTTTAGAAGAAGCCTATAGGGACAGGAGAAGCCATTCAAACTGGGAATTTGGACGAAATTCACGTTAAATAAAACATTTGGTCGAAATTTTGGGGAAAAATCAAATAAAAATACGTTTTTCCTGGGTCAAAAATAGGTCATATTTCATCAAATCTTTGCAATTTTGACTTTGTTTTTATGGATTGATGTTCCTCTTGCATCAGAGATGATATTTAAGACGTTTGGAGACAAATCTATTTTTGGCCAAATTTAGATAAAAAATGGGTTAACCCCTTGTATTTTTTTCAAATTTTGGCCCAAAATATTTTTTTTAAAACTCCTTCAGAAGGAGCCTGTGGGACAGGAGAAGCCATTCCAACTGGAATTTGGACGAAATTCACGTTAAATAAAACATTTGTTCGAAAATTTGAGGAAAAAATCAAATAAAAATACGTTTTTCTGGGGTCAAAAATAGGTCATATTTCATCAAATCTTGCAATTTTGACTTTGTTTTTATGGATTGATGTTCCTCTTGCATCAGAGATGATATTTAAGACGTTTGGGAGACAAATCTATTTTTGGCCAAATTTAGATAAAAAAGTAGGTGAACCCCTTGTATTTTTTAAAATTTTGGCCCAAAATAATATTTTTTTTAACTCCTTCCGAAGAAGCCTGTGGGACAGGAGAAGCCATTCCAACTGGAATTTGGACGAAATTCACGTTAAATAAAACATTTGTTCAAAAATTTGAGGAAAAATCAAATAAAAATCACGGTTTTTTGGGTCAAAAATAGGTCATATTTCATCAAATCTTTGCAATTTGGCTTTGTTTTTATAGATTGATGTTCCTCTTGCATCAGAGATGATATTTAAGGACGTTTGGAGAAAAATCTATTTTTGGCCAAATTTAGATAAAAAAGTGGGTTAACCCCTTGTATTTTTTTTCAAATTTTGGCAACAAAACCCAATTTTTTAAACTCCTTCCGAAGAAGCCTGTGGGACAGGAGAAGCCATTCCAACTGGAATTTGGACGAAATTCACGTTAAATAAAACATTTGGTCGAAAATTTGAGGAAAAATCTAATAAAAATACGTTTTTCTGGGTCAAAAATAGGTCATATTTCACCAAATCTTTGCAATTTTGGCTTTGTTTTTATGGATTGATGTTCCTCTTGCATCAGAGATGATATTTAAGACGTTTGGAGAAAAATCTATTTTTGGCCAAATTTAGATAAAAAAGTGGGTTAACCCCTTGTATTTTTTTTCAAATTTTGGCAACAAAACCCAATTTTTTAAACTCCTTCCGAAGAAGCCTGTGGGACAGGAGAAGCCATTCCAACTGGAATTTGGACGAAATTCACGTTAAAATAAAACATTTGGTCGAAAATTTGAGGAAAAATCTAATAAAAATACGTTTTTCTGGGTCAAAAATAGGTCATATTTCATCAAATCTTTGCAATTTTGGCTTTGTTTTTATGGATTGATGTTCCTCTTGCATCAGAGATGATATTTAAGACGTTTGGAGAAAAATATATTTTTGGCCAAATTTAGATAAAAACTGGGTTAACCCCTTGTATTTTTTTCAAATTTTGGCCCAAAATAATTTGTTTTTTAAACTCCTTTAGAAGAAGCCTATAGGACAGGAGAAGCCATTCAAACTGGAATTTGGACGAAATTCACGTTAAATAAAACATTTGGTCGAAATTTTGGGGAAAAATCAAATAAAAATACGTTTTTTCTGGGTCAAAAATAGGTCATATTTCATCAAATCTTTGCAATTTTGACTTTTGTTTTTATGGATTGATGTTCCTCTTGCATCAGAGATGATATTTAAGACGTTTGGAGACAAATCTATTTTTGGCCAAATTTAGATAAAAAATGGGTTAACCCCTTGTATTTTTTTCAAATTTTGGCCCAAAATATTTTTTTTTAATCCTTCCGAAGAAGCCTGTGGGACAGGAGAAGCCATTCCAACTGGAATTTGGACGAAATTCACGTTAAATAAAACATTTGTTCAAAATTTGAGGAAAAATCAAATAAAAATACGGTTTTTTGGGTCAAAAATAGGTCATATTTCATCAAATCTTTGCAATTTTGGCTTTGTTTTTATAGATTGATGTTCCTCTTGCATCAGAGATGATATTTAAGACGTTTGGAGAAAAATCTATTTTTGGCCAAATTTAGATAAAAAAGTGGGTTAACCCCTTGTATTTTTTTTCAAATTTTGGCAACAAAACCCAAATTTTACCCAAATTTTTAAACTCCTTCCGAAGAAGCCTGTGGGACAGGAGAGAGCCATTCCAACTGGAATTGGACGAAATTCACGTTAAATAAAACATTTGGTCGAAATTTGAGGAAAAAATCTAATAAAAATACGTTTTTCTGGGTCAAAAATAGGTCATATTTCACCAAATCTTTGCAATTTTGGCTTTGTTTTTATGGATTGATGTTCCTCTTGCATCAGAGATGATATTTAAGACGTTTGGAGAAAATCTATTTTTGGCCAAATTTAGATAAAAAAGTGGGTTAACCCCTTGTATTTTTTTTCAAATTTTGGCAACAAAACCCAATTTTTTAAACTCCTTCCGAAGAAGCCTGTGGGACAGGAGAAGCCATTCCAACTGGAATTTGGACGAAATTCACGTTAAATAAAACATTTGGTCGAAAATTTGAGGAAAAATCTAATAAAAATACGTTTTTCTGGGTCAAAAATAGGTCATATTTCATCAAATCTTTGCAATTTTGGCTTTGTTTTTATGGATTGATGTTCCTCTTGCATCAGAGATGATATTTAAGACGTTTGGAGAAAAATATATTTTTGGGCCAAATTTAGATAAAAAAATGGGTTAACCCGTTGTATTTTTTTCAAATTTTGGCCCAAAATAATTTTTTTTAAAACTCCTTCAGAAGAAGCCTATAGGACAGGAGAAGCCATTCCAACTGGAATTTGGACGAAATTCACGTTAAAATAAAACATTTGGTCGAAAATTTGAGGAAAAATCAAATAAAAAATAAGGGTTTTTTGGTCAAAAATAGGTCATATTTCACCAAATCTTTGCAATTTTAGCTTTGTTTTTATGGATTGATGTTCCTCTTACATCAGAGATGATATTTAAGACGTTTGGAGAAAAATCTATTTTTTGGCCAAATTTAGATAAAAAAGTAGGTTAACCCCTTGTATTTTTTTCAAATTTTGGCCCAAAATATTATTTTTTTTAACTCCTTCCGAAGAAGCCTGTGGGACAGGAGAAGCCATTCCAACTGGAATTTGGACGAAATTCACGTTAAATAAAACATTTGTTCAAAATTTGAGGAAAAATCAAATAAAAATACGGTTTTTTGGGTCAAAAATAGGTCATATTTCATCAAATCTTTGCAATTTTGGCTTTGTTTTTATAGATTGATGTTCCTCTTGCATCAGAGATGATATTTAAGACGTTTTGGAGAAAAATCTATTTTTGGCCAAATTTAGATAAAAAGTGGGTTAACCCTTGTATTTTTTTTCAAATTTTGGCAACAAAACCCAATTTTTTAAACTCCTTCCGAAGAAGCCTGTGGGACAGGAGAAGCCATTCCAACTGGAATTTGGACGAAATTCACGTTAAATAAAACATTTGGTCGAAAATTTGAGGAAAAATCTAATAAAAAATACGTTTTTCTGGGTCAAAAAATAGGTCATATTTCACCAAATCTTTGCAATTTTGGCTTTGTTTTTATGGATTGATGTTCCTCTTGCATCAGAGATGATATTTAAGACGTTTGGTGAGAAAAATCTATTTTTGGCCAAATTTAGATAAAAAAGTGGGTTAACCCTTGTATTTTTTTTCAAATTTTGGCAACAAAACCCAATTTTTTAAACTCCTTCCGAAGAAGCCTGTGGGACAGGAGAAGCCATTCAACTGGGAATTTTGGGACGAAATTCACGTTAAATAAAACATTTGGTCGAAAATTTGAGGAAAAATCTAATAAAAATACGTTTTTCTGGGTCAAAAATAGGTCATATTTCATCAAATCTTTGCAATTTTGGCTTTGTTTTTATGGATTGATGTTCCTCTTGCATCAGAGATGATATTTAAGACGTTTGGAGAAAAATATAATTTTTGGCCAAATTTAGATAAAAAATGGGTTAACCCGTTGTATTTTTTTCAAATTTTGGCCCAAAATAATTTTTTTTAAAACTCCTTCAGAAGAAGCCTATAGGACAGGAGAAGCCATTCCAACTGGAATTTGGACGAAATTCACGTTAAATAAAACATTTGGTCGAAAATTTGAGGAAAAATCAAATAAAAATAAGGTTTTTTTGGTCAAAAATAGGTCATATTTCACCAAATCTTTGCAATTTTAGCTTTGTTTTTATGGATTGATGTTCCTCTTACATCAGAGATGATATTTAAGACGTTTGGAGAAAAATCTATTTTTGGCCCAAATTTAGATAAAAAGTGGGTTAACCCCTTGTATTTTTTTTCAAATTTTTGGCCCGAAAATAATAATTGTTTTAACTCCTTCAGAAGAACCCTATAGGACAGGAAAGCCAATCCAACTGGAATTTGGACGAAATTCACGTTAAATAAAACATTTGGTCGAAAATTTGATAAAAAATCATATAAAAATACTTTTCTTTTGGTCCAAAAATAGGTCATATTTCACCAAATCTTTGCAAATTTTAGCTTTGTTTTCATGGATTGATGTTCCTCTTGCATCAGAGATGATATTGAAGACGTTTGGAGAAAAATCTATTTTTGGCCAAATTTAGTATAAAAAAGTGGGTTAACCCCTTGTATTATTTCAAATTTTGGCCCAAAATAATATTTGTTAAACTCCTTCAGAAGAAGCCTACAGGAACTGGAGAAGCCATTCGAAACTGGAATTTGGACGAAAATTCACGTTAAATAAAACCATTTGTGTCGAAAATTTGAGGAAAAATCAAATAAAAATACAGTTTTGTTGGTCAAAAATAGGTCATATCTCACCAAATCTTTGCAATTTTAGCTTTGTTTTTATGGATTGATGTTCCTCTTGCCATCAGAGATGATATTTAAGACGTTTGGAGAAAAAAATATTTTTGGCCAAATTTAGATAAAAAAGTGGGTTAACCCCTTGTATTTTTTTCAAATTTTGGCTTAAAATAATATTTTTTTAAACTCATTCAGAAGAAGCCTATAGGACAGGAGAAGCCATTCAAACTGGAATTTGGACGAAATTCACGTTAAATAAAACATTTGGTCGAAAGTTTGAGGGAAAAATCAAATAAAAATAATTTATTGTTTTTCAAAAATAGGTCATATTTCACCAAATCTTTGCAATTTTAGCTTTGTTTTTATGGATTGATGTTCCTCTTGCATCAGAGATGATATTTAAGACGTTTGGAGAAAAATCTATTATGGGCCAAATTTAGATAAAAAAGTGGGTTAACCCCTTGTATTTTTTTCAAATTTTGGCCCAAAATAATTTTTTTTAAACTCATTCAGAAGAAGCCTACAGGACAGGAGAAGCCATTCCAACTGGAATTTGGACGAAATTCACGTTAAATAAAACATTTGGTCGAAAATTTGAGGACAAATCTAATAAAAATACAGTTTTTTTGGTGAAAAATAGGTCATATTCACAAAATCTTTGCAATTTTAGCTTTGTTTTTATGGATTGATGTTCCTCTTGCATCAGAGATGATATTTAAGACGTTTGGAGAAAAATCTATTTTTGGCCAAATTAGATTAAAAAACCCCTTGTATTTTTTTCAAATTTTGGCCCCAAAATTAACATTTTTGTTTAACTCATTCAGAAGAAGCCTATAGGGACAAGAGAAGCCATTCCAACTGGAATTTGGACGAAATTCACGTTAAATAAAACCATTAATGGTCGAAAATTTAAGAAATAATCATTTAAAAATAATTTTCTTTGGTCAAAAATAGGTCATAATTCACCCAATCTTTGCAATTTTAGCTTTGTTTTTTATGGATTGATGTTCCTCTTGCATTAGAGATTGATATTTAAGACGTTTGGAGAAAAATCTATTTTTGGCCAAATTTAGATAAAAAAGTGGGTTAACCCCTTGTATTATTTCAAATTTTGGCCCAAAATAATATTTTGTTAAACTCCTTCAGAAGAAGCCTACAGAACTGGAGAAGCCATTCGAACTGGAATTTGGACGAAATTCACGTTTAAATAAAACATTTGGTCGAAAATTTGAGGAAAAATCTAATAAAAATACCTTTTTTTTGGTCAAAAATAGGTCATATCTCACCAAATCTTTGCAATTTTAGCTTTGTTTTTATGGATTGATGTTCCTCTTGCATCAGAGATGATATTTAAGACGTTTGGAGACAAATCTATTTTTGGCCAAATTTAGATAAAAAAGTGGGTTAACCCCTTGTATTTTTTTCAAATTTGGCTTAAAATAATATTTTTTTAAAACTCATTCAGAAGAAGCCTATAGGACAGGAGAAGCCATTCAAACTGGAATTTGGACGAAATTCACGTTAAATAAAACATTTGGTCGAAAGTTTGAGGAAAAATCAAATAAAAATAATTTATTGTTTTTCAAAAATAGGTCATATTTCCACCAAATCTTTGCAATTTTAGCTTTGTTTTTATGGATTGATGTTCCTCTTGCATCAGAGATGATATTTAAGACGTTTTGGAGACAAATCTATTTTTGGCCAAATTTAGATAAAAAAGTAGGTTAACCCCTTGTATTTTTTTCAAATTTTGGCCCAAAATAATATTTTTTTTAACTCCTTCCGAAGAAGCCTGTGGGACAGGAGAAGCCATTCCAACTGGAATTTGGACGAAATTTACGTTAAATAAAACATTTGTTCAAAATTTGAGGAAAAAAATCAAATATAAATACGTTTTTTCTGGGTCAAAAAATAGGTCATATTTCATCAAATCTTTGCAATTTTGGCTTTGTTTTTATGGATGATGTTCCTCTTGCATCAGAGATGATATTTAAGACGTTTGTGAGACAAATCTATTTTTGGCCAAATTTAGATAAAAAAGTGGGTTAACCCCTTGTATTTTTTTCAAAGTTTGGCCCAAAATAATAATTTTTTAAACTCCTTCAGAAGAAGCCTGTGGGACAGGAGAAGCCATTCCAACTGGAATTTGGACGAAATTCACGTTAAATAAAACATTTGTTCAAAAATTGGAGGAAAAATCAAATAAAAATACGTTTTTTGGGGTCAAAATTAGGTCATATTTCATCAAATCTTTGCAATTTTGGCTTTGTTTTTATGGATTGATGTTCCTCTTGCATCAGAGATGATATTTAAGACGTTTGGAGACAAATCTACTTTTGGCCAAATTTAGATAAAAAAGTGGGTTAACCCCTTGTATTTTTTTCAAATTTGGGCCCAAAATAATAATTTGTTAAACTCCTTCCGAAGAAGCCTGTGGGACAGGAGAAGCCATTCCAACTGGAATTTGGACGAAATTCACGTTAAATAAAACATTTGTTCAAAAATTTGAGGAAAAATCAAATAAAAATACGTTTTTCTGGGTCAAAAATAGGTCATATTTCATCAAATCTTAGCAATTTTGGCTTTGTTTTTATGGATTGATGTTCCTCTTGCATCAGAGATGATATTTAAGACGTTTGGAGACAAATCTATTTTTGGCCAAATTTAGATAAAAAAGTGGGTTAACCCCTTGTATTTTTTTTCAATTTTTGGCCCAAAATAATAATTTTTTAAACTCCTTCAGAAGAAGCCTGTGGGACAGGAGAAGCCATTCCAACTGGAATTTGGACGAAATTCACGTTAAATAAAACATTTGTTCAAAAATTGGAGGAAAAATCAAATAAAAATACGTTTTTTGGGGTCAAAATTAGGTCATATTTCATCAAATCTTTGCAATTTTGGCTTTGTTTTTATGGATTGATGTTCCTCTTGCATCAGAGATGATATTTAAGACGTTTGGAGAAAAATCTTTTTTTGGCCAAATTTAGATAAAAAAGTGGGTTAACCCCTTGTATTTTTTTCAAATTTTGGCCCCCCCCCCAAATTTTTTTAAAACTCCTTCCGAAGAAGCCTGTGGGACAGGACAAGCCATTCCAACTGGAATTGGGACGAAATTCACGTTAAATAAAACATTTGTTCCGCGAAAATTGGAGGAAAAATCAAATAAAAATACGTTTTTCTGGGTCAAAAATAGGTCATATTTCATCAAATCTTTGCAATTTTGGCTTTGTTTTTATGGATTGATGTTCCTCTTGCATCAGAGATGATATTTAAGACGTTTGGAGACTAATCTATTTTTTGCCAAATTTAGATAAAAAAGTGGGTTAACCCCTTGTATTTTTTTCAAATTTTGGCCCAAAATAATATTTTTTTTAACTCCTTCCGAAGAAGCCTGTGGGACAGGAGAAGCCATTCCAACTGGAATTTGGACGAAATTCACGTTAAATAAAACATTTGTTCAAAAATTTGAGGAAAAATCAAATAAAAATACGGTTTTTTGGGTCAAAAATAGGTCATATTTCATCAAATCTTTGCAATTTTGGCTTTGTTTTTATGGATTGATGTTCCTCTTGCATCAGACATAATATTTAAGACGTTTGGAGACAAATCTATTTTTGGCCAAATTTAGATAAAAAAGTGGGTTAACCACTTGTATTTTTTTTCAAAGTTTGGCCCAAAATAATAATTTTTTAAACTCCTTCAGAAGAAGCCTGTGGGACAGGAGAAGCCATTCCAACTGGAATTTGGACGAAATTCACGTTAAATAAAACATTTGTTCAAAAATTGAAGGAAAAATCAAATAAAAATACGTTTTTTGGGGTCAAAATTAGGTCATATTTCATCAAATCTTTGCAATTTTGGCTTTGTTTTTATGGATTGATGTTCCTCTTGCATCAGAGATGATATTTAAGACGTTTGGAGAAAAATCTACTTTTGGCCAAATTTAGATAAAAAAGTGGGTTAACCCCTTGTATTTTTTTTAAATTTTGGCCCCCCCCAATTTTTTTAAAACTCCTTCCGAAGAAGCCTGTGGGACAGGAGAAGCCATTCCAACTGGAATTTGGACGAAATTCACGTTAAATAAAACATTTGTTCAAAAATTGGAGGAAAAATCAAATAAAAATACGTTTTTCTGGGTCAAAAATAGGTCATATTTCATCAAATCTTTGCAATTTTGGCTTTGTTTTTATGGATTGATGTTCCTCTTGCATCAGAGATGATATTTAAGACGTTTGGAGACAAATCTATTTTTGGCCAAATTTAGATAAAAAAGTGGGTTAACCCCTTGTATTTTTTTTCAATTTTTGGCCCAAAATAATAATTTTTTAAACTCCTTCAGAAGAAGCCTGTGGGACAGGAGAAGCCATTCCAACTGGAATTTGGACGAAATTCACGTTAAATAAAACATTTGTTCAAAAATTTGAGGAAAAATCAAATAAAAATACGTTTTTCTGGGTCAAAAATAGGTCATATTTCACCAAATCTTTGCAATTTTAGGTTTGTTTTTATGGATTGATGTTCCTCTTGCATCAGAGATGATATTTAAGACGTTTGGAGAAAAATCAACTTTTGGCCAAATTTAGATAAAAAAGTGGGTTAACCCCTTGTATTTTTTTCAAATTTTGGCCCCCCCCCCAATTTTTTTTAAACTCCTTCCGAAGAAGCCTGTGGGACAGGAGAAGCCATTCCAACTGGAATTTGGACGAAATTCACGTTAAATAAAACATTTGTTCAAAAATTTGAGGAAAAATCAAATAAAAATACGTTTTTCTGGGTCAAAAATAGGTCATATTTCATCAAATCTTTGCAATTTTGGCTTTGTTTTTATGGATTGATGTTCCTCTTGCATCAGAGATGATATTTAAGACGTTTGGAGACAAATCTATTTTTGGCCAAATTTAGATAAAAAAGTGGGTTAACCCCTTGTATTTTTTTTCAATTTTTGGCCCAAAATAATAATTTTTTAAACTCCTTCAGAAGAAGCCTGTGGGACAGGAGAAGCCATTCCAACTGGAATTTGGACGAAATTCACGTTAAATAAAACATTTGTTCAAAAATTGGAGGAAAAATCAAATAAAAATACGTTTTTTTGGGTCAAAATTAGGTCATATTTCATCAAATCTTTGCAATTTTGGCTTTGTTTTTATGGATTGATGTTCCTCTTGCATCAGAGATGATATTTAAGACGTTTGGAGACAAATCTATTTTTGGCCAAATTTTTTTTTTTTTTTGTGTGTTCTTTTGGAGTTCGAGGACTCCATTTATTTCAATCCAATTCACAATTACAAAGTTTACACAATTAATTAAATTGCATCAAGAATTGTACATAAAGAAAGATTAAAATTTACAGTGATTAAAAAACAAAATTAAAAACAAAATTTTACTTGATTTGATTCCACATAACATAAGGCCTTGTTTTTGGCGTATAACAGAGTAAACATATTTGCCGGAATTCTGGAATTCTCTAACATAAGAAGTTTTTTAAGGCTTGATTTGTAGTAAGTGGAAATATTCAAAAAGGATGCATCCATACGGTCCAAAGCAACTTTACACCTGATATTCCAAATAATTTGATGAAGTTTGCCAATAAGAAGTAGAGCCATTTCATTAATTCCTTTTCCAACACCTAAAATTCTGTTGTCATCATTTAGAACAAAGTGGTTGTCATTATTGTACTTCTTAAGCACACGTTCAACAAAAACCCAAGCCTCAGCGTGTTTAGGGCATGAAAGAAAAGTGTGTTCGACCGTTTCCCTATACTGCTTGCACAAAATGCAAATATCATCATTAGTAATTCCCATTTTATACAACTTGTCTTTAGTTGGCAAAATCCTGTGTTTAAGTTTGAACCAAATGTTTCTTTCTTCATGACCCAACAAATCACACCAGCAGTTCTTCCAAACAGTTTCCCAAGGCAGACTTTTAACACAAAGTACTTGTTCCCAAGTTTGTTCTGCCTTAGGTGGAACAAAAACGTTTTGGATAAGGCTTAGATAAATGTGTTTAACAGAGATTTTGGATATGTCATCAAAATCTTCTTCCGAGTTTTTAAAAACAATTCGACTACTGGTGTGATTTGCGGGCCCTTCTCTCTGTTCTTGCAACCAATCTTTACGTATATTAGAAAGTAAACCATGTCGTATTCTACCTGCAATAATACCCTTAATGTCACAAACTTCAGCAATCTTTTTGTAGGAAAAAAGATCACCATTATCGACGATTTGTCGAAGGGTGGTGATCCCTTTAGACTTAAGAATTTTACTATCCATACCTTTCCCCCGACCACCAGTAATGATCGTATTTTTCCATAAGGGGATTTCGTGAGCCTCATTAGTGCAGGTAAAATCCAAATTAAAGGAACATCTCGTATTGTTGAAGGTGGCAATAAGATCTTTATAAATTGGGGGAATTCCAGTCTTGACAACTTTAGGATTACTCAAAACATACCAGCCTAATCTGTTATTGCCACTTGCTTCAACAATCCAGAAATCAAAAAGAACACGCCATTTCCCAGAAGATTCATGATATCTCTTTAAAATATTCATTCTGATTGATTTCAATTTGGCACTTATGTTGAGTAACTCAGTACCTCCCCTGTCTTTAGGGCCCCTGATGGTATGCCTTTTGATTTTATCCGGTTTGTTGTCCCAATAAAAGGCAAACATAGCATTGTCCATGTCTTTTACAAAGTGTTCAGGGCAAGCGATGGCAGCACCAAAATAAGAGATGCCAGCCCCAATCATGCTATTGACAAGCACAGATTTTCCTTTGAGTGTTAAATTTCTGGTTTTCCACATGTTGAGAGTGGCTTTAATTTTATTCACTCTGGGCTCCCAATTATCTACAGAGGTATCGACGTTGCCAACATAAATCCCAAGAATCTTAATCTTATCTTTAAACCACTTAAAGTTGCCCGGGTTGTCATTCCTGCTTTTCCATGATCCAACCAAAAGACCTTGGGTTTTCTGTTTATTGATTTTTGATCCAGACCCCTTACTATACACATTTAATATATTGTCTAATACCCCAAATTCTTCATCCCTAGTAATTATAACTGTCGTATCGTCCGCATGTTGGACCAATTTAAAAACCGCATCAGCTGTTTGAGGAATGAGCCCTTGGATTTGATCATTGTATCTAATCAAGTTAGCTAGTCCCTCAGCGCATATGGAATACAGGAGTGGAGACAATGGGCATCCCTGTCTAATACCTCTTTTAATGTTGAAGGGTTCAGTAATAAAATTGTTTACGATGACTGAACTGATAGGATTTTTGTAAAGGATTTTGATCCAAAGAATAAATTTTCTTGGGATGCCCATTTTCTCCATAACTGCATACATATACTGCCATTCTATGCGGTCGAAAGCCTTTTCCTGGTCTAAACTTAAAATAGCCGCTTGATTATTATTATTAATATTATTATTATTATTATAGTTAACAAAATCAATAACATCTCTAATAATCATTACATTATCATTGATATTTCTTCCTCGAACCCCACATGTCTGGTCTTCCTTTACAATATCAGGCATAATTTTCATCAGACGCCTAGTTAAAGATTTGGCAATAATTTTATAATCTACATTTAACAGACTAATTGGTCTCCAATTCCTTAGATCACATTTCTCGCCTTTGTTTTTAAAGATCAACCTGATGAGGGCATTATTCATACTATCCGGTAAAGTATCTAAAGTATTACAACCGGTCACGATTTCTAGAAAATCATCCTTAAGAATCGGCCAAAATTGCAAATAAAATTCTACTGTCAGCCCATCTGGACCTGGGGACTTGTTTTTCTGCATGTCACACAAAGCAAGAAAAAGTTCGTTGACACTAATATCCTTATCCATGTTATCATGAGTGGTAGTATTAAAAACAGCCGTCTCGGTGCAATTCAAAATCTCTCTTAATTTATCACTATCAATCCCTTCACTAGTATATAAATTTTGGTAAAAATCTCTAATACACTTCGTCATGGTAAATGGATTATCACAATATTTTTTGTTCTCATTTAAGAGAAAGGTAAATGCATTATTGTTAATTTGATGCTTTTCGGTAAACAAAAAAAACTTGGTCGGTTTTTCACCTTCAATTCGATGGATATTATGAATTCTAGATCTTGATTTTTCCCAGTCCTTGACTTCCAGCAGATGCAGCTCATGCACAAGTTCTCTAATTTTATCGGTATGATCATCAGGATTGTTAATTAAAGTCTCATAGCTTCTTTGGATTTTGTTATGATGTTTGTTCTCTTCTTTTCTTTTTTCAATGCCATACTCTCTAATAATCTCTTTTATTTGAGTTTTCCCTAAATCCCACCAAATGAAAATATTATCACAAATACTTTTTTGGGATCTCCAGTAAATCCAAAATTGATTAATTCTAGACTGACATTGATCATCACAAAGTAAGGTATTATTACACATCCATCTGCCACGACCCTTAATGACCTTATTTTTATTCAAACGTATAGTAATAATTCTATGGTCAGTCGCACTCATAGCAGTGTTAATGATACTATTAGTTTCGTCCAAAAACTTGGGTGAAACAAAGAAATAATCAATTCTACTAGACCTTTTAAATCCTTTATGGTAGAAAGTGTAGCCTTCCTCGTCAGGGTGGATTGTTTGCCAAGCATCACTAAGATTGCACTCTTGAATTACATTTTGTAAAACAAAAGAGCTTCTGTCACGAGATTTACTGGGGCTTAATTGGCAATTAAAATCCCCTCCAATAATCCAATAACGGTCCTCATTGATTAGATTTTTTAAATCTTTAAAAAACTGAATACGGGAATATAAAACATTGGGGGCATACACACAAACAAAGGAAAACTGATCTTCCCCCCATATAGCATCAACTTTGACCCACCGGCCATCACTGTCACTTTGATGATCTAAAACTTTGACGGAACATTTATCCGAGATGAGGACTGCTGCCCCCTTCGAATTACTGGTCCCATGGCTGAAACAAATTGTCCCACCCCAAAGGTTACGCCAAGCAATTTCATCAATGGTCGTGCTGTGTGTCTCTTGCATAAAAACAATGTTGCTCTTAGAGCGCTTTAAATAATCAAAAACAAAATCGCGTTTGTGCACATCTCTCAACCCATTAACATTAATTGTGGCAACAGTGATGGCCATGATTGTCAAAAAATGAAAAAACTCTTTACCCATTACGAAAATAAAGCATTTATAACTTATCACTTATTGATATGTCTCCCCCTTCCTCTTCCTCTCGGAGATAGCTGCGGCTGTTGGGATGACTGGGACAGCTGTTGGGATGACTGGGATGGCTGTTGTGATGACTGGGTTGGCTGTTGTGATGACTGGGTTGGCTGTTGTGATGACTGGGATGGCTCTATTGTCCCCTGCGATGCTGTGGCATTCATTCCTCTCTTCTTCCTGTATCTCCGTACCCCACTTCGAAGGTAGGGAACCTTTCCTTCTTGTCCACTTGGGGCATTTATATCCATTTTCTCTGTGTTGTCCTCTCCACCTGTCATGTCTGAGGAGTCGTATTCTTGTTCCGGTTCATATTCAGGGTCCTCGTCGTCATAGTCGTCTGATGATTGCCGTCTTTCTAGCTTCCTCTTTCGCCCGTCTTGGATGTGTTCGTCCCAGAATCCTTGCTCTTCCTTTAGATCTTTTCTAACAGAGTCTCCTGTCCGTTGTTCCTCGCCTCGCTGATTTGTCTTTTTAACCCCTTGTCGTTCGGGTCGTTTCGCGTCGGCTGGTTTCCGCTGTTTTCCATCTGTCGATTTCTGCTGTTTCCCATCCGTCAATTTCTGTGTTGTCTTTTTACCAGAACTTGGTTCTGCTTCTTTCTTTTTGTCTCTAACCTGTTTGTTCGTGCTTTCCACGTTGTCTCCTTTGTTGACCTCGGGTTTCTCCTGCGGCTTTTCTTGTTGTTCCTCATTTTGTTGTTTTTTTCCTGCTGCATCCAGCTGGCCCTTTTTCTCCTGATTGGTTTCTACTGTGGTTTTCTGAGTCTCCTCTCCCATCTTTTTTGGAGTCTCTTTTATAAGTCTCCTTCGTAGATGTTCTTCCTCTCGTTTCTGCCGAGTTTCCTGTTTCTTTCGCTGTGCCTCCTCGTCCCTTTTCCTTTGTTTGTTCTCCGCCACCTGTTCTGCCCACGACTTCTTGGTCCATGCTTTCTTCTGGCTCACTTGTGCTGGTTGAGGTGTCACTTCTTGATTTTCCCCTTCGTCTTCTTGGGATTTGATCTCTTCTTCTGATGAGGCTGTGCCACTTGCTTCTCCCTCGTTTTTGGATACATCGCTTTCTTTAATTTGAGTAGAAGCCTTTTCTTGCACCTCTTGATGTGTATCAGCTCGGTGTCCAACTTGTCCGCAGATTAGGCATTTTCCCTTTAGTGGGCATTCACGAGCAATATGCCCGGGTTGTCCGCATATTCTACAGGTTTTGACCTGTCCCTTGTGTCTAATCGGCAAGGTGAAAGTGCCTACACGAATGAAACTGGGAATAGTTTGCTTAATATTCTTGAGTAGCACACTCCGAACACCCGTTTCAATGTCCTTGTCGAAGAAATGTACTTGTCGCCTAACGTTGGCTACTGTGCCATACGGAAGTAGAGCATTAACAATTATCTTGTCCTCCATTTCATATGGCGCTTTAATGTAACAAACAATAGAGTTCAGTAAATTTACTCGCTCGCATTCCACTGACATACCGCCGATCTTGAGTCCTTTCCTTGTTATTTCCAGGCATGGCAAAACTGACTCAAAAGTCACATTATACCAGCCGGTATCTAGTTCTGCAATGCAGCACACCGATCCTGTTGACCCTAGCTCCTTTTGTATCGAGTCATACACGCTGTTTGGAGTAGTGTTCAAATCTCGTGCGTAGAACCTCAATGTGTTCGGTCGGTTGAGCACCGGCGCCGCCATCTTGTTTGCAGGCCCCGCCATGTGAGTAATGGCCGCCTACGGAATTCCCACGAAAGGGCTTTGCGTACAAACTTGGAGACGCCCTGGCGTCTCCAAGTTCCTCCAAAAATCTATCTACAAAATGCAAAAGGGTCTATAAACCCTAATAAAGCAGTTAAGCTTATTAAGGCACATCAATACTCACTAAAAGGTGAAATTTTCGGCACTTTTGTCGGAGCTCGTGCAGCATGCGTGTTTACCCAATTTAGATAAAAAAGTGGGTTAACCCCTTGTATTTTTTTTCAAATTTTGGCCCAAAATAATAATTTTTTAAACTCCTTCCGAAGAAGCCTATGGGACAGGAGAAGCCATTCCAACTGGAATTTGGACGAAATTCACGTTAAATAAAACATTTGGTCGAAAATTTGAGGAAAAATCTAATAAAAATACGTTTTTCTGGGTCAAAAATAGGTCATATTTCATCAAATCTTTGCAATTTTAGCTTTGTTTTTATGGATTGATGTTCCTCTTGCATCAGAGATGATATTTAAGACGTTTGGAGACAAATCTATTTTTGGCCAAATTTAGATAAAAAAGTGGGTTAACCCCTTGTATTTTTTTTAAATTTTTGGCCCAAAATAATAATTTTTTAAACTCCTTCAGAAGAAGCCAGTGGGACAGGAGAAGCCATTCCAACTGGAATTTGGACGAAATTCACGTTAAATAAAACATTTGTTCAAAAATTAGAGGAAAAATCAAATAAAAATACGTTTTTTGGGGTCAAAATTAGGTCATATTTCATCAAATCTTTGCAATTTTGGCTTTGTTTTTATGGATTGATGTTCCTCTTGCATCAGAGATGATATTTAAGACGTTTGGAGACAAATCTATTTTTGGCCAAATTTAGATAAAAAAGTAGGTTAACCCCTTGTATTTTTTTCAAATTTTGGCCCAAAATAATTTTTTTTTTAACTCCTTCCGAAGAAGCCTGTGGGACAGGAGAAGCCATTCCAACTGGAATTTGGACGAAATTCACGTTAAATAAAACATTTGTTCAAAAATTTGAGGAAAAATCAAATAAAAATACGTTTTTCTGGGTCAAAAATAGTTCATATTTCATCAAATCTTTGCAATTTTGGCTTTGTTTTTATGGATTGATGTTCCTCTTGCATCAGAGATGATATTTAAGACGTTTGGAGACAAATCTATTTTTGGCCAAATTTAGATAAAAAAGTGGGTTAACCCCTTGTATTTTTTTTCAAAGTTTGGCCCAAAATAATAATTTTTTAAACTCCTTCAGAAGAAGCCTGTGGGACAGGAGAAGCCATTCCAACTGGAATTTGGACGAAATTCACGTTAAATAAAACATTTGTTCAAAAATTGGAGGAAAAATCAAATAAAAATACGTTTTTTGGGGTCAAAATTAGGTCATATTTCATCAAATCTTTGCAATTTTGGCTTTGTTTTTATGGATTGATGTTCCTCTTGCATCAGAGATGATATTTAAGACGTTTGGAGACAAATCTACTTTTGGCCAAATTTAGATAAAAAAGTGAGTTAACCCCTTGTATTTTTTTTCAATTTTTGGCCCAAAATAATAATTTTTTAAACTCCTTCAGAAGAAGCCTGTGGGACAGGAGAAGCCATTCCAACTGGAATTTGGACGAAATTCACGTTAAATAAAACATTTGTTCAAAAATTGGAGGAAAAATCAAATAAAAATACGTTTTTTGGGGTCAAAATTAGGTCATATTTCATCAAATCTTTGCAATTTTGGCTTTGTTTTTATGGATTGATGTTCCTCTTGCATCAGAGATGATATTTAAGACGTTTGGAGAAAAATCTATTTTTTGCCAAATTTAGATAAAAAAGTGGGTTAACCCCTTGTATTTTTTTTCAAATTTTGGCCCAAAATAATATTTTTTAAAACTCCTTCAGAAGAAGCCTGTGGGACAGGAGAAGCCATTCCAACTGGAATTTGGACGAAATTCACGTTAAATAAAACATTTGGTCGAAAATTTGAGGAAAAATCAAATAAAAATACGTTTTTCTGGGTCAAAAATAGGTCATATTTCACCAAATCTTTGCAATTTTAGCTTTGTTTTTATGGATTGATGTTCCTCTTGCATCAGAGATGATATTTAAGACGTTTGGAGACAAATCTATTTTTGGCCAAATTTAGATAAAAAAGTAGGTTAACCCCTTGTATTTTTTTCAAATTTTGGCCCAAAATAATTTTTTTTTTAACTCCTTCCGAAGAAGCCTGTGGGACAGGAGAAGCCATTCCAACTGGAATTTGGACGAAATTCACGTTAAATAAAACATTTGTTCAAAAAATTGAGGAAAAATCAAATAAAAATACGTTTTTCTGGGTCAAAAATAGGTCATATTTCATCAAATCTTTGCAATTTTGGCTTTGTTTTCATGGATTGATGTTCCTCTTGCATCAGAGATGATATTTAAGACGTTTGGAGACAAATCTATTTTTGGCCAAATTTAGATAAAAAAGTGGGTTAACCCCTTGTATTTTTTTCAAATTTTGGCCCCCCCCCCAATTTTTTTTTAACTCCTTCCGAAGAAGCCTGTGGGACAGGAGAAGCCATTCCAACTGGAATTTGGAAGAAATTCACGTTAAATAAAACATTTGTTCCGCGAAAATTGGAGGAAAAATCAAATAAAAATACGTTTTTCTGGGTCAAAAATAGGTCATATTTCATCAAATCTTTGCAATTTTGGCTTTGTTTTTATGGATTGATGTTCCTCTTGCATCAGAGATGATATTTAAGACGTTTGGAGACAAATCTATTTTTTGCCAAATTTAGATAAAAAAGTGGGTTAACCCCTTGTATTTTTTTTCAAATTTTGGCCCAAAATAATATTTTTTAAAACTCCTTCAGAAGAAGCCTGTGGGACAGGAGAAGCCATTCCAACTGGAATTTGGACGAAATTCACGTTAAATAAAACATTTGGTCGAAAATTTGAGGAAAAATCAAATAAAAATACGTTTTTCTGGGTCAAAAATAGGTCATATTTCATCAAATCTTTGCAATTTTGGCTTTGTTTTTATGGATTGATGTTCCTCTTGCATCAGAGATGATATTTAAGACGTTTGGAGACAAATCAATTTTTTGGCCAAATTTAGATAAAAAAGTGGGTTTAACCCCTTGTATTTTTTTCAAATTTTGGCTCAAAATAACAATTTTTTTAACTCCTTCCGAAGAAGCCTGTGGGACAGGAGAAGCCATTCCAACTGGAATTTGGACGAAATTCACGTTAAATAAAACATTTGGTCGAAAATTTGAGGAAAAATCAAATAAAAATACGTTTTTCTGGGTCAAAAATAAGTCATATTTCACCAAATCTTTGCAATTTTAGCTTTGTTTTTATGGATTGATGTTCCTCTTGCATCAGAGATGATATTTAAGACGTTTGGAGAAAAATCTTTTTTTGGCCAAATTTAGATAAAAAAGTGGGTTAACCCCTTGTATTTTTTTCAAATTTTGGCCCAAAATAACAATTTTTTAAACTCCTTCCGAAGAAGCCTGTGGGACAGGAAAAGCCATTCCAACTGGAATTTGGACGAAATTCACGTTAAATAAAACATTTGGTCGAAAATTTGAGGAAAAATCTAATAAAAATACGTTTTTCGGGGTCAAAAATAGGTCATATTTCACCAAATCTTTGCAATTTTAGCTTAGTTTTTATGGATTGATGTTCCTCTTGCATCAGAGATGATATTTAAGACGTTTGGAGACAAATCTATTTTTGGCCAAATTTAGATAAAAAAGTGGGTTAACCCCTTGTATTTTTTTCAAATTTTGGCCCAAAATAACAATTTTTAAAACTCCCTCCGAAGAAGCCTGTGGGACAGGAGAAGCCATTCCAACTGGAATTTGAACGGAATTCACGTTAAATAAAACATTTGTTCAAAAATTTGAGGAAAAATCAAATAAAAATACGTTTTTTGGGGTAAAAAATAGGTCATATTTCATCAAATCTTTGCAATTTTGGCTTTGTTTTTATGGATTGATGTTCCTCTTGCATCAGAGATGATATTTAAGACGTTTGGAGAAAAATCTATTTTTGGCCAAATTTAGATAAAAAAGTGGGTTAACCCCTTGTATTTTTTTTCAAATTTTGGCCCAAAATAATAATTTTTTAAACTCCTTCCGAAGAAGCCTGTGGGACAGGAGAAGCCATTCCAAGTGGAATTTGGACGAAATTCACGTTAAATAAAACATTTGGTCGAAAATTTGAGGAAAAATCTAATAAAAATACGTTTTTCGGGGTCAAAAATAGGTCATATTTCACCAAATCTTTGCAATTTTAGCTTAGTTTTTATGGATTGATGTTCCTCTTGCATCAGAGATGATATTTAAGACGTTTGGAGACAAATCTATTTTTGGCCAAATTTAGATAAAAAAGTGGGTTAACACCTTGTATTTTTTTCAAATTTTGGCCCAAAATAACAATTTTTTAAACTCCTTCCGAAGAAGCCTGTGGGACAGGAGAAGCCATTCCAACTGGAATTTGAACGGAATTCACGTTAAATAAAACATTTGTTCAAAAATTTGAGGAAAAATTAAATAAAAATACGTTTTTGGGGGTAAAAAATAGGTCATATTTCATCAAATCTTTGCAATTTTGGCTTTGTTTTTATGGATTGATGTTCCTCTTGCATCAGAGATGATATTTAAGACGTTTGGAGAAAAATCAATTTTTGGCCAAATTTAGATAAAAAAGTGGGTTAACCCCTTGTATTTTTTTTCAAATTTTGGCCCAAAATAATAATTTTTTAAACTCCTTCAGAAGAAATCTTTGCAATTTTGGCTTTGTTTTTATGGATTGATGTTCCTCTTGCATCAGAGATGATATTTAAGACGTTTGGAGACAAATCAATTTTTTGGCCAAATTTAGATAAAAAAGTGGGTTAACCCCTTGTATTTTTTTCAAATTTTGGCTCAAAATAACAATTTTTTTAACTCCTTCCGAAGAAGTCTGTGGGACAGGAGAAGCCATTCCAACTGGAATTTGGACGAAATTCACGTTAAATAAAACATTTGGTCGAAAATTTGAGGAAAAATCAAATAAAAATACGTTTTTCTGGGTCAAAAATAGGTCATATTTCACCAAATCTTTGCAATTTTAGCTTTGTTTTTATGGATTGATGTTCCTCTTGCATCAGAGATGATATTTAAGACGTTTGGAGAAAAATCTATTTTTGGCCAATTTTTTTTTTTTTTTGTGTGTTCTTTTGGAGTTCGAGGACTCCATTTATTTCAATCCAATTCACAATTACAAAGTTTACACAATTAATTAAATTGCATCAAGAATTGTACATAAAGAAAGATTAAAATTTACAGTGATTAAAAAACAAAATTAAAAACAAAATTTTACTTGATTTGATTCCACATAACATAAGGCCTTGTTTTTGGCGTATAACAGAGTAAACATATTTGCCGGAATTCTGGAATTCTCTAACATAAGAAGTTTTTTAAGGCTTGATTTGTAGTAAGTGGAAATATTCAAAAAGGATGCATCCATACGGTCCAAAGCAACTTTACACCTGATATTCCAAATAATTTGATGAAGTTTGCCAATAAGAAGTAGAGCCATTTCATTAATTCCTTTTCCAACACCTAAAATTCTGTTGTCATCATTTAGAACAAAGTGGTTGTCATTATTGTACTTCTTAAGCACACGTTCAACAAAAACCCAAGCCTCAGCGTGTTTAGGGCATGAAAGAAAAGTGTGTTCGACCGTTTCCCTATACTGCTTGCACAAAATGCAAATATCATCATTAGTAATTCCCATTTTATACAACTTGTCTTTAGTTGGCAAAATCCTGTGTTTAAGTTTGAACCAAATGTTTCTTTCTTCATGACCCAACAAATTACACCAGCAGTTTTTCCAAACAGTTTCCCAAGGCAGACTTTTAACACAAAGTACTTGTTCCCAAATTTGTTCTGCCTAAGGTGGAACAAAAACGTTTTGGATAAGACTAAGATAAATGTGTTTAACAGAGATTTTGGATATGTCATCAAAATCTTCCTCCGAGTTTTTAAAAACAATTCGACTACTGGTGTGATTTGCAGGCCCTTCTCTCTGTTCTTGCAACCAATCTTTACGTATATTAGAAAGTAAACCATGTCGTATTCTACCTGCAATAATACCCTTAATGTCACAAACTTCAGCAATCTTTTTGTAGGAAACAAGATCACCATTATCGACGATTTGTCGAAGGGTGGTGATCCCTTTAGACTTAAGAATTTTACTATCCATACCTTTCCCCCGACCACCAGTAATGATCGTATTTTTCCATAAGGGGATTTCGTGAGCCTCATTAGTGCAGGTAAAATCCAAATTAAAGGAACATCTCGTATTGTTGAAGGTGGCAATAAGATCTTTATAAATTGGGGGAATTCCAGTCTTGACAACTTTAGGATTACTCAAAACATACCAGCCTAATCTGTTATTGCCACTTGCTTCAACAATCCAGAAATCAAAAAGAACACGCCATTTCCCAGAAGATTCATGATATCTCTTTAAAATATTCATTCTGATTGATTTCAATTTGGCACTTATGTTGAGTAACTCAGTACCTCCCCTGTCTTTAGGGCCCCTGATGGTATGCCTTTTGATTTTATCCGGTTTGTTGTCCCAATAAAAGGCAAAAATAGCATTGTCCATGTCTTTTACAAAGTGCTCAGGGCAAGCGAGGGCAGCACCAAAATAAGAGATGCCAGCCCCAATCATGCTATTGACAAGCACAGCTTTTCCTTTGAGTGTTAAATTTCTGGCTTTCCACATGTTGAGAGTGGCTTTAATTTTATTCACTCTGGGCTCCCAATTATCTACAGAGGTATCGACGTTGCCAACATAAATCCCAAGAATCTTAATCTTATCTTTAAACCACTTAAAGTTGCCCGGGTTGTCATTCCTGCTTTTCCATGAACCAACCAAAAGACCTTGGGTTTTCTGTTTATTGATTTTTGATCCGGACCCCTTACTATACACATTTAATATATTGTCTAATACCCCAAATTCTTCATCCCTAGTAATTATAACTGTCGTATCGTCCGCATGTTGGACCAATTTAAAAACCGCATCAGCTGTTTGAGGAATGAGCCCTTGGATTTGATCATTGTATCTAATCAAGTTAGCTAGTCCCTCAGCGCATATGGAATACAGGAGTGGAGACAATGGGCATCCCTGTCTAATACCTCTTTTAATGTTGAAGGGTTCAGTAATAAAATTGTTTACGATGACTGAACTGATAGGATTATTGTAAAGGATTTTGATCCAAAGAATAAATTTTCTTGGGATGCCCATTTTCTCCATAACTGCATACATATACTGCCATTCTATGCGGTCGAAAGCCTTTTCCTGGTCTAAACTTAAAATAGCCGCTTGATTATTATTATTAATATTATTATTATTATTATAGTTAACAAAATCAATAACATCTCTAATAATCATTACATTATCATTGATATTTCTTCCTCGAACCCCACATGTCCTATCAATCCCTTCACTAGTATATAAATTTTGGTAAAAATCTCTAATACACTTCGTCATGGTAAATGGTCTTCCTTTACAATATCAGGCATAATTTTCATCAGACGCCTAGTTAAAGATTTGGCAATAATTTTATAATCTACATTTAACAGACTAATTGGTCTCCAATTCCTTAGATCACATTTCTCGCCTTTGTTTTTAAAAATCAACCTGATGAGGGCATTATTCATACTATCCGGTAAAGTATCTAAAGTATTACAACCGGTCACGATTTCTAGAAAATCATCCTTAAGAATCGGCCAAAATTGCAAATAAAATTCTACTGTCAGCCCATCTGGACCTGGGGACTTGTTTTTCTGCATGTCACACAAAGCAAGAAAAAGTTCGTTGACACTAATATCCTTATCCATGTTATCATGAGTGGTAGTATTAAAAACAGCCGTCTCGGTGCAATTCAAAATCTCTCTTAATTTATCACTATCAATCCCTTCACTAGTATATAAATTTTGGTAAAAATCTCTAATACACTTCGTCATGGTAAATGGATTATCACAATATTTTTTGTTCTCATTTAAGAGAAAGGTAAATGCATTATTGTTAATTTGATGTTTTTCGGTAAACAAAAAAAATTGGTCGGTTTTTCACCTTCAATTCGATGGATATTATGAATTCTAGATCTTGATTTTTCCCAGTCCTTGACTTCCAGCAGATGCAGCTCATGCACAAGTTCTCTAATTTTATCGGTATGATCAACAGGATTGTTAATTAAATTCTCATAGCTTCTTTGGATTTTGTTATGATGTTTGTTCTCTTCTTTTCTTTTTTCAATGCCATACTCTCTAATAATCTCTTTTATTTGAGTTTTCCCTAAATCCCACCAAATGAAAATATTATCACAAATACTTTTTTGGGATCTCCAGTAAATCCAAAATTGATTAATTCTAGACTGACATTGATCATCACAAAGTAAGGTATTATTACACATCCATCTGCCACGACCCTTAATGACCTTATTTTTATTCAAACGTATAGTAATAATTCTATGGTCAGTCGCACTCATAGCAGTGTTAATGATACTATTAGTTTCGTCCAAAAACTTGGGTGAAACAAAGAAATAATCGATTCTACTAGACCTTTTAAATCCTTTATGGTAGAAAGTGTAGCCTTCCTCGTCAGGGTGGATTGTTTGCCAAGCATCACTAAGATTGCACTCTTGAATTACATTTTGTAAAACAAAAGAGCTTCTGTCACGAGACTTACTGGGGCTTAATTGGCAATTAAAATCCCCTCCAATAATCCAATAACGGTCCTCATTGATTAGATTTTTTAAATCTTTAAAAAACTGAATACGAGAATATAAAACATTGGGGGCATACACACAAACAAAGGAAAACTGATCTTCCCCCCATATAGCATCAACTTTGACCCACCGGCCATCACTGTCACTTTGATGATCTAAAACTTTGACGGAACATTTATCCGAGATGAGGACTGCTGCCCCCTTCGAATTACTGGTCCCATGGCTGAAACAAATTGTCCCACCCCAAAGGTTACGCCAAGCAATTTCATCAATGGTCGTGCTGTGTGTCTCTTGCATAAAAACAATGTTGCTCTTAGAGCGCTTTAAATAATCAAAAACAAAATCGCGTTTGTGCACATCTCTCAACCCATTAACATTAATTGTGGCAACAGTGATGGCCATGATTGTCAAAAAATGAAAAAACTCTTTACCCATTACGAAAATAAAGCATTTATAACTTATCACTTATTGATATGTCTCCCCCTTCCTCTTCCTCTCGGAGATAGCTGCGGTTGTTGGGATGACTGGGACAGCTGTTGGGATGACTGGGATGGCTGTTGTGATGACTGGGTTGGCTGTTGTGATGACTGGGTTGGCTGTTGTGATGACTGGGATGGCTCTATTGTCCCCTGCGATGCTGTGGCATTCATTCCTCTCTTCTTCCTGTATCTCCGTACCCCACTTCGAAGGTAGGGAACCTTTCCTTCTTGTCCACTTGGGGCATTTATATCCATTTTCTCTGTGTTGTCCTCTCCACCTGTCATGTCTGAGGAGTCGTATTCTTGTTCCGGTTCATATTCAGGGTCCTCGTCGTCATAGTCGTCTGATGATTGCCGTCTTTCTAGCTTCCTCTTTCGCCCGTCTTGGATGTGTTCGTCCCAGAATCCTTGCTCTTCCTTTAGATCTTTTCTAACAGAGTCTCCTGTCCGTTGTTCCTCGCCTCGCTGATTTGTCTTTTTAACCCCTTGTCGTTCGGGTCGTTTCGCGTCGGCTGGTTTCCGCTGTTTTCCATCTGTCGATTTCTGCTGTTTCCCATCCGTCAATTTCTGTGTTGTCTTTTTACCAGAACTTGGTTCTGCTTCTTTCTTTTTGTCTCTAACCTGTTTGTTCGTGCTTTCCACGTTGTCTCCTTTGTTGACCTCGGGTTTCTCCTGCGGCTTTTCTTGTTGTTCCTCATTTTGTTGTTTTTTTCCTGCTACATCCAGCTGGCCCTTTTTCTCCTGATTGGTTTCTACTGTGGTTTTCTGAGTCTCCTCTCCCATCTTTTTTGGAGTCTCTTTTATAAGTCTCCTTCGTAGATGTTCTTCCTCTCGTTTCTGCCGAGTTTCCTGTTTCTTTCGCTGTGCCTCCTCGTCCCTTTTCCTTTGTTTGTTCTCCGCCACCTGTTCTGCCCACGACTTCTTGGTCCATGCTTTCTTCTGGCTCACTTGTGCTGGTTGAGGTGTCACTTCTTGATTTTCCCCTTCGTCTTCTTGGGATTTGATCTCTTCTTCTGATGAGGCTGTGCCACTTGCTTCTCCCTCGTTTTCGGATACATCGCTTTCTTTAATTTGAGTAGAAGCCTTTTCTTGCACCTCTTGATGTGTATCAGCTCGGTGTCCAACTTGTCCGCAGATTAGGCATTTTCCCTTTAGTGGGCATTCACGAGCAATATGCCCGGGTTGTCCGCATATTCTACAGGTTTTGACCTGTCCCTTGTGTCTAATCGGCAAGGTGAAAGTGCCTACACGAATGAAACTGGGAATAGTTTGCTTAATATTCTTGAGTAGCACACTCCGAACACCCGTTTCAATGTCCTTGTCGAAGAAATGTACTTGTCGCCTAACGTTGGCTACTGTGCCATACGGAAGTAGAGCATTAACAATTATCTTGTCCTCCATTTCATATGGCGCTTTAATGTAACAAACAATAGAGTTCAGTAAATTTACTCGCTCGCATTCCACTGACATACCGCCGATCTTGAGTCCTTTCCTTGTTATTTCCAGGCATGGCAAAACTGACTCAAAAGTCACATTATACCAGCCGGTATCTAGTTCTGCAATGCAGCACACCGATCCTGTTGACCCTAGCTCCTTTTGTATCGAGTCATACACGCTGTTTGGAGTAGTGTTCAAATCTCGTGCGTAGAACCTCAATGTGTTCGGTCGGTTGAGCACCGGCGCCGCCATCTTGTTTGCAGGCCCCGCCATTGTTAGTAATGGCCGCCTACGGAATTCCCACGAAAGGGCTTTGCGTACAAACTTGGAGACGCCCTGGCGTCTCCAAGTTCCTCCAAAAATCTATCTACAAAATGCAGAAGGGTCTATAAACCCTAATAAAGCAGTTAAGCTTATTAAGGCACATCAATACTCACTAAAAGGTAAAATTTTCGGCACTTTTGTCGGAGCTCGTGCAGCATGCGTGTTTACCCAATTTAGATAAAAAAAGTGGGTTAACCCCTTGTATTTTTTTCAAATTTTGGCCCAAAATAACAATTTTTTTAACTCCTTCCGAAGAAGCCTGTGGGACAGGAGAAGCCATTCCAACTGGAATTTAGACGAAATTCACGTTAAATAAAACATTTGGTCGAAAATTTGAGGAAAAATCAAATAAAAATACGTTTTTCTGGGTCAAAAATAGGTCATATTTCATCAAATCTTTGCAATTTTGGCTTTGTTTTTATGGATTGATGTTCCTCTTGCATCAGAGATGATATTTAAGACGTTTGGAGACAAATCTATTTTTGGCCAAATTTAGATAAAAAAGTGGGTTAACCCCTTGTATTTATTTCAAATTTTGGCCAAAAAAACCAATTTTTTTAACTCCTTCCGAAGAAGCCTGTGGGACAGGAGAAGCCATTCCAACTGGAATTTGGAGGAAATTCACGTTAAATAAAACATTTGTTCAAAAATTTGAGGAAAAATCAAATAAAAATACGTTTTTTTGGGTCAAAAATAGGTCATATTTCATCAAATCTTTGCAATTTTGGCTTTGTTTTTATAGATTGATGTTCCTCTTGCATCAGAGATGATATTTAAGACGTTTGGAGAAAAATCTATTTTTGGCCAAATTTAGATAAAAAAGTGGGTTAACCCCTTGTATTTTTTTTCAAATTTTGGCCAAAAAAACCAATTTTTTTAACTCCTTCCGAAGAAGCCTGTGGGACAGGAGAAGCCATTCCAACTGGAATTTGGACGAAATTCACGTTAAATAAAACATTTGGTCGAAAATTTGAGGAAAAATCAAATAAAAATACGTTTTTCTGGGTCAAAAATAGGTCATATTTCATCAAATCTTTGCAATTTTAGCTTTGTTTTTATGGATTGATGTTGCTCTTGCATCAGAGATGATATTTAAGACGTTTGGGGAAAATCAATTTTTTGCCAAATTTAGATAAAAAAGTGGGTTAACCCCTTGTATTTTTTTTCAAATTTTGGCCCAAAATAATATTTTTTAAAACTCCTTCAGAAGAAGCCTGTGGGACAGGAGAAGCCATTCCAACTGGAATTTGGACGAAATTCACGTTAAATAAAACATTTGGTCGAAAATTTGAGGAAAAATCAAATAAAAATACGTTTTTCTGGGTCAAAAATAGGTCATATTTCATCAAATCTTTGCAATTTTGGCTTTGTTTTTATGGATTGATGTTCCTCTTGCATCAGAGATGATATTTAAGACGTTTGGAGACAAATCTATTTTTTGCCAAATTTAGATAAAAAAGTGGGTTAACCCCTTGTATTTTTTTTCAAATTTTGGCCCAAAATAATATTTTTTTAAACTCCTTCCGAAGAAGCCTGTGGGACAGGAGAAGCCATTCCAACTGGAATTTGGACGAAATTCACGTTAAATAAAACATTTGGTCAAAAAATTTGAGGAAAAATCAAATAAAAATACGTTTTTCTGGGTCAAAAATAGGTCATATTTCATCAAATCTTTGCAATTTTGGCTTTGTTTTTATGGATTGATGTTCCTCTTGCATCAGAGATGATATTTAAGACGTTTGGAGACAAATCTATTTTTGGCCAAATTTAGATAAAAAAGTGGGTTAACCCCTTGTATTTTTTTCAAATTTTGGCCCCCCCCCCCATTTTTTTTAAAACTCCTTCCGAAGAAGCCTGTGGGACAGGAGAAGCCATTCCAACTGGAATTTGGAGGAAATTCACGTTAAATAAAACATTTGTTCAAAAATTTGAGGAAAAATCAAATAAAAATACGTTTTTTTGGGTCAAAAATAGGTCATATTTCATCAAATCTTTGCAATTTTGGCTTTGTTTTTATAGATTGATGTTCCTCTTGCATCAGAGATGATATTTAAGACGTTTGGAGAAAAATCTATTTTTGGCCAAATTTAGATAAAAAAGTGGGTTAACCCCTTGTATTTTTTTTCAAATTTTGGCCAAAAAAACCAATTTTTTTAACTCCTTCCGAAGAAGCCTGTGGGACAGGAGAAGCCATTCCAACTGGAATTTGGACGAAATTCACGTTAAATAAAACATTTGGTCGAAAATTTGAGGAAAAATCAAATAAAAATACGTTTTTCTGGGTCAAAAATAGGTCATATTTCATCAAATCTTTGCAATTTTAGCTTTGTTTTTATGGATTGATGTTGCTCTTGCATCAGAGATGATATTTAAGACGTTTGGGGGAAAATCAATTTTTTGCCAAATTTAGATAAAAAAGTGGGTTAACCCCTTGTATTTTTTTTCAAATTTTGGCCCAAAATAATATTTTTTAAAACTCCTTCAGAAGAAGCCTGTGGGACAGGAGAAGCCATTCCAACTGGAATTTGGACGAAATTCACGTTAAATAAAACATTTGGTCGAAAATTTGAGGAAAAATCAAATAAAAATACGTTTTTCTGGGTCAAAAATAGGTCATATTTCATCAAATCTTTGCAATTTTGGCTTTGTTTTTTATGGATTGATGTTCCTCTTGCATCAGAGATGATATTTAAGACGTTTGGAGACAAATCTATTTTTTGCCAAATTTAGATAAAAAAGTGGGTTAACCCCTTGTATTTTTTTTCAAATTTTGGCCCAAAATAATATTTTTTTAAACTCCTTCCGAAGAAGCCTGTGGGACAGGAGAAGCCATTCCAACTGGAATTTGGACGAAATTCACGTTAAATAAAACATTTGGTCAAAAAATTTGAGGAAAAATCAAATAAAAATACGTTTTTCTGGGTCAAAAATAGGTCATATTTCATCAAATCTTTGCAATTTTGGCTTTGTTTTTATGGATTGATGTTCCTCTTGCATCAGAGATGATATTTAAGACGTTTGGAGACAAATCTATTTTTGGCCAAATTTAGATAAAAAAGTGGGTTAACCCCTTGTATTTTTTTCAAATTTTGGCCCCCCCCCCCATTTTTTTTAAAACTCCTTCCGAAGAAGCCTGTGGGACAGGAGAAGCCATTCCAACTGGAATTTGGACGAAATTCACGTTAAATAAAACATTTGTTCGAAAATTTGAGGAAAAATCAAATAAAAATACGTTTTTCTGGGTCAAAAATAGGTCATATTTCATCAAATCTTTGCAATTTTGGCTTTGTTTTTATGGATTGATGTTCCTCTTGCATCAGAGATGATATTTAAGACGTTTGGAGACAAATCTATTTTTGGCCAAATTTAGATAAAAAAGTGGGTTAACCCCTTGTATTTTTTTTCAAATTTTGGCCCAAAATAATATTTTTTTTAACTCCTTCCGAAGAAGCCTGTGGACAGGAGAAGCCATTCCAACTGGAATTTTGAGGAAATTCACGTTAAATAAAACATTTGTTCAAAAATTTGAGGAAAAAATCAAATAAAAATACGGTTTTTTGGGTCAAAAATAGGTCATATTTCATCAAATCTTTGCAATTTTGGCTTTGTTTTTATAGATTGATGTTCCTCTTGCATCAGAGATGATATTTAAGGACGTTTGGAGAAAAATCTATTTTTGGGCCAAATTTAGATAAAAAAGTGGGGTTAACCCCTTGTATTTTTTTTCAAATTTTGGCCAAAAAAAACAATTTTTTAAACTCCTTCCGAAGAAGCCTGTGGGACAGGAGAAGCCATTCCAACTGGAATTTGGACGAAATTCACGTTAAATAAAACATTTGGTCGAAAATTTAAGGAAAAATCAAATAAAAATACGTTTTTCTGGGTCAAAAATAGGTCATATTTCATCAAATCTTTGCAATTTTGGCTTTGTTTTTATGGATTGATGTTCCTCTTGCATCAGAGATGATATTTAAGACGTTTGGAAAAAAATCTATTTTTGGCCAAATTTAGATAAAAAAGTGGGTTAACCCCTTGTATTTTTTTTCAAATTTTGGCCCAAAATAATAATTGTTTAAACTCCTTCAGAAGAAGGCTGTGGGACAGGAGAAGCCATTCCAACTGGAATTTGGACGAAATTCACGTTAAATAAAACATTTGTTCCGCGAAAATTGGAGGAAAAATCAAATAAAAATACGTTTTTCTGGGTCAAAAATAGGTCATATTTCACCAAATCTTTGCAATTTTGGCTTTGTTTTTATGGATTGATGTTCCTCTTGCATCAGAGATGATATTTAAGACGTTTGGAGAAAAATCTATTTTTGGCCAAATTTAGATAAAAAAGTGGGTTAACCCCCTTGTATTTTTGTTCAAATTTTGGCCCAAAATAATAATTTTTTAAACTCCTTCCGAAGAAGCCTGTGGGACAGGAGAAGCCATTCCAACTGGAATTTGGACGAAATTCACGTTAAATAAAACATTTGTTCAAAAATTTGAGGAAAAATCAAATAAAAATACGTTTTTTTGGGTCAAAAATAGGTCATTATTTCATCAAATCTTTGCAATTTTGGCTTTGTTTTTATGGATTGATGTTCCTCTTGCATCAGAGATGATATTTAAGACGTTTGGAGAAAAATCTATTTTTGGCCAAATTTTGATAAAAAAGTGGGTTAACCCCTTGTATTTTTTTCAAATTTTGGCCAAAAAAACCAATTTTTTAAACTCCTTCCGAAGAAGCCTGTGGGACAGGAGAAGCCATTCCAACTGGAATTTGGACGAAATTCACGTTAAATAAAGCATTTGGTCGAAAATTTGAGGAAAAATCAAATACAAATACGTTTTTCTGGGTCAAAAATGGGTCATATTTCATCAAATCTTTGCAATTTTGGCTTTGTTTTTATGGATTGATGTTCCTCTTGCATCAGAGATGATATTTAAGACGTTTGGAGAAAAATCTATTTTTGGCCAAATTTTGATAAAAAAGTGGGTTAACCCCTTGTATTTTTTTTCAAATTTTGGCCAAAAAAACCAATTTTTTAAACTCCTTCCGAAGAAGCCTGTGGGACAGGAGAAGCCATTCCAACTGGAATTTGGAGGAAATTCACGTTAAATAAAACATTTGTTCAAAAATTTGAGGAAAAATCAAATAAAAATACGTTTTTTTGGGTCAAAAATAGGTCATATTTTCTTTGCAATTTTGGCTTTGTTTTTATAGATTGATGTTCCTCTTGCATCAGAGATGATATTTAAGACGTTTGGAGAAAAATCTATTTTTGGCCAAATTTAGATAAAAAAGTGGGTTAACCCCTTGTATTTTTTTTTCAAATTTTGGCCAAAAAAACCAATTTTTTTAACTCCTTCCGAAGAAGCCTGTGGGACAGGAGAAGCCATTCCAACTGGAATTTGGACGAAATTCACGTTAAATAAAACATTTGGTCGAAAATTTGAGGAAAAATCAAATAAAAATACGTTTTTCTGGGTCAAAAATAGGTCATATTTCATCAAATCTTTGCAATTTTAGCTTTGTTTTTATGGATTGATGTTGCTCTTGCATCAGAGATGATATTTAAGACGTTTGGGGAAAATCAATTTTTTGCCAAATTTAGATAAAAAAGTGGGTTAACCCCTTGTATTTTTTTTCAAATTTTGGCCCAAAATAATATTTTTTAAAACTCCTTCAGAAGAAGCCTGTGGGACAGGAGAAGCCATTCCAACTGGAATTTGGACGAAATTCACGTTAAATAAAACATTTGGTCGAAAATTTGAGGAAAAATCAAATAAAAATACGTTTTTCTGGGTCAAAAATAGGTCATATTTCATCAAATCTTTGCAATTTTGGCTTTGTTTTTATGGATTGATGTTCCTCTTGCATCAGAGATGATATTTAAGACGTTTGGAGACAAATCTATTTTTTGCCAAATTTAGATAAAAAAGTGGGTTAACCCCTTGTATTTTTTTTCAAATTTTGGCCCAAAATAATATTTTTTTAAACTCCTTCCGAAGAAGCCTGTGGGACAGGAGAAGCCATTCCAACTGGAATTTGGACGAAATTCACGTTAAATAAAACATTTGGTCAAAAAATTTGAGGAAAAATCAAATAAAAATACGTTTTTCTGGGTCAAAAATAGGTCATATTTCATCAAATCTTTGCAATTTTGGCTTTGTTTTTATGGATTGATGTTCCTCTTGCATCAGAGATGATATTTAAGACGTTTGGAGACAAATCTATTTTTGGCCAAATTTAGATAAAAAAGTGGGTTAACCCCTTGTATTTTTTTCAAATTTTGGCCCCCCCCCCCCATTTTTTTTAAAACTCCTTCCGAAGAAGCCTGTGGGACAGGAGAAGCCATTCCAACTGGAATTTGGACGAAATTCACGTTAAATAAAACATTTGTTCGAAAATTTGAGGAAAAATCAAATAAAAATACGTTTTTCTGGGTCAAAAATAGGTCATATTTCATCAAATCTTTGCAATTTTGGCTTTGTTTTTATGGATTGATGTTCCTCTTGCATCAGAGATGATATTTAAGACGTTTGGAGACAAATCTATTTTTGGCCAAATTTAGATAAAAAAGTGGGTTAACCCCTTGTATTTTTTTTCAAATTTTGGCCCAAAATAATATTTTTTTTAACTCCTTCCGAAGAAGCCTGTGGGACAGGAGAAGCCATTCCAACTGGAATTTTGAGGAAATTCACGTTAAATAAAACATTTGTTCAAAAATTTGAGGAAAAATCAAATAAAAATACGGTTTTTTGGGTCAAAAATAGGTCATATTTCATCAAATCTTTGCAATTTTGGCTTTGTTTTTATAGATTGATGTTCCTCTTGCATCAGAGATGATATTTAAGACGTTTGGAGAAAAATCTATTTTTGGCCAAATTTAGATAAAAAAGTGGGTTAACCCCTTGTATTTTTTTTCAAATTTTGGCCAAAAAAAACAATTTTTTAAACTCCTTCCGAAGAAGCCTGTGGGACAGGAGAAGCCATTCCAACTGGAATTTGGACGAAATTCACGTTAAATAAAACATTTGGTCGAAAATTTAAGGAAAAATCAAATAAAAATACGTTTTTCTGGGTCAAAAATAGGTCATATTTCATCAAATCTTTGCAATTTTGGCTTTGTTTTTATGGATTGATGTTCCTCTTGCATCAGAGATGATATTTAAGACGTTTGGAAAAAAATCTATTTTTGGCCAAATTTAGATAAAAAAGTGGGTTAACCCCTTGTATTTTTTTTCAAATTTTGGCCCAAAATAATAATTGTTTAAACTCCTTCAGAAGAAGGCTGTGGGACAGGAGAAGCCATTCCAACTGGAATTTGGACGAAATTCACGTTAAATAAAACATTTGTTCCGCGAAAATTGGAGGAAAAATCAAATAAAAATACGTTTTTCTGGGTCAAAAATAGGTCATATTTCACCAAATCTTTGCAATTTTGGCTTTGTTTTTATGGATTGATGTTCCTCTTGCATCAGAGATGATATTTAAGACGTTTGGAGAAAAATCTATTTTTGGCCAAATTTAGATAAAAAAGTGGGTTAACCCCTTGTATTTTTGTTCAAATTTTGGCCCAAAATAATAATTTTTTAAACTCCTTCCGAAGAAGCCTGTGGGACAGGAGAAGCCATTCCAACTGGAATTTGGACGAAATTCACGTTAAATAAAACATTTGTTCAAAAATTTGAGGAAAAATCAAATAAAAATACGTTTTTTTGGGTCAAAAATAGGTCATTATTTCATCAAATCTTTGCAATTTTGGCTTTGTTTTTATGGATTGATGTTCCTCTTGCATCAGAGATGATATTTAAGACGTTTGGAGAAAAATCTATTTTTGGCCAAATTTTGATAAAAAAGTGGGTTAACCCCTTGTATTTTTTTCAAATTTTGGCCAAAAAAACCAATTTTTTAAACTCCTTCCGAAGAAGCCTGTGGGACAGGAGAAGCCATTCCAACTGGAATTTGGACGAAATTCACGTTAAATAAAGCATTTGGTCGAAAATTTGAGGAAAAATCAAATACAAATACGTTTTTCTGGGTCAAAAATGGGTCATATTTCATCAAATCTTTGCAATTTTGGCTTTGTTTTTATGGATTGATGTTCCTCTTGCATCAGAGATGATATTTAAGACGTTTGGAGAAAAATCTATTTTTGGCCAAATTTTGATAAAAAAGTGGGTTAACCCCTTGTATTTTTTTCAAATTTTGGCCAAAAAAACCAATTTTTTAAACTCCTTCCGAAGAAGCCTGTGGGACAGGAGAAGCCATTCCAACTGGAATTTGGACGAAATTCACGTTAAATAAAGCATTTGGTCGAAAATTTGAGGAAAAATCAAATAAAAATACGTTTTTCTGGGTCAAAAATGGGTCATATTTCA